>JAANSM010000187.1:0-38763 GCA_036850725.1 Orchesella villosa | reverse complement strand
TCAATCGTCGGGCTCAAATGTCTTGCAACAATTGAGTCAATTTCAGCCTGGCACTTCTTCTGAATTTTTGGGTTCAGGGTCAAAAACAAAAGCCCGTAGTTCAAGGTCGCTAAAACAAAGTTTAATGAGCATTTTACCATTATCTGTTTTAAATACATACTGCCATATTAAGTATATGCATGGAACTATGTATGAGTGAAGAACCATTTGTAGTTGTAGTTCCTGTTTGAAGTAGATCTGCTAGCATGGCTTGGAGATTCTGCTCTGATAATGGAAATCATTGTACAGCATTGTATGAAGTGGAATAGTATATGTTCATTCATTTTAATTAGTGTGATTTTTCCCACGCTGTCTTGCGTAATGCGAATAACATGAGCAAAAAATCAACTCAAATTATGTATGTATCTAACCTGTATAAACAGATTTGTTATCGCCTTTGCCTTCGTCAATATTTTGGAGGAATACATCTATATAGCTTTGAGGATTTTGCTTGTACGTTCCTTCCTTTTTTCTTTCATCAATTAAACTCTGTTTGGAAATTGCGAAATCCACCGAATTAGATCAGCTTGATTTGAGTGTGCAAATATGGCAAATAACAACAAAGTAGCTTATTACCTTTGTAA
This sequence comes from Orchesella villosa, assembly GCA_036850725.1. Taxonomy (NCBI): domain Eukaryota; kingdom Metazoa; phylum Arthropoda; class Collembola; order Entomobryomorpha; family Orchesellidae; genus Orchesella; species Orchesella villosa. The sequence continues at coordinate 38,140 of JAANSM010000187.1, read as the reverse complement.
AATCATGACATTCTTTGAAATGGCGGAGTCTCAACTCGTCCTTGAAAATAGATGGAAACGTTTTCTTAACAATGGTTGGGAACATGAAAAGGAAGGGTGCGGCTAATGTGAGGGACTTGGTAACTTCAAAATTGTTATCCATCATTTTAGTCAGGATTGGATCATCATGCTCATACCGCTGACCAGCTATCATACACCAAACCGTGTTTAGCAGCGAAAGGACAAATTTTGTCCGAATTTTTATTATTCCACAATGATTTTTTATCGTTTTGTTGAAGTCCTTAATGAGAGCACTTGTTTCAGCTTGTATTACACTTTGCATTGTGTAACTCTTACCAAAACCGAAATCCCGAAGAGTTCGTTGAGTAAATCTTCGCATTTCTACCCAAAGCTCTTTTCTTGATGCCAAAACTAGCCCTAAAACATCACAATTATTATTTTATCACAATAAATTCTTATTTCTATGTGGAATTATTTTATTATAAAAATATGTACCAAGTTCTTTATTAAATGTTCTCTGATATGTATATTCCGGATGAGAAAATTCTATGCTGTATTCTTCCATGTTAGCTACCTCACTTCAACATTTCGTATGAAGCGATCACAACTACTTGCAAAGAAAGCTAAATGTTAATATATGCTTATTTTTAAAGAAGAAAGCTCGGGAAGAAATTTTGAACATAATAATCTAACCTCCGTAAAAAGGTCCAAGAGAAAGGCTGAAGAAAGGGCCATGTTTCTTGGCCAAATTATGTATAAGTACCCACGGTTTTTGGTCAACACCATCCAGAGCCAATTTCGGATTGGTAAAAATTAACCATGGAGCTACTCCCAGTCCAAAGGGTGCCACCTGAGGCCCTCCAAACGTATTCATGAGAAATCAAATAAAAACCTGGACAATTGTATCTTATAGGTGATTTCATTTTCTCTTGATTGGGTTTACCTGGAGGGAGTTTCCTGGTAAAATATTGGAGGGAGTACACATGATATAGAAATAAAAGTAGTAAAATAGTAGCGAGATAGAATATAATGCCCATTATCAGAGTAAGTCGAAACGGCATTTTCAGGTCGGGTAATATTCAATTCAGAAATAATATACAAAGTATGGTCTTTGTAGATTGTTCAAAGGTTTGCATATGGATGCTAAAATACGACTAAGTTATGATAGGAAAGGTGAGCCGGTGTGGGCTAATTTAACAGCTCCATTATTGTGAGATTTTACTTTTGTTACAACATAACTTGTTTTTTTTCGCAGATTCTCTTCTCAGGATGTAGAAAAAAAGTTTATCTTAATTAAACTGAAAAAATAATGTTGTTTTTCGAGAAGTATGCATATGGTTCCATATTTTCATGCTTAGTCACGGTCACGGTCAAGGTCGCTATATGCCAATCTTAGTTGATAGCTACTGCTTGTAAACATATTTACAGAAATGTACAGATGAACCGATGGATGAGCCATAATGAGAGTTTTAATTGGAAAGAATTAACCTGCCATTTAATTCATCATGTATTATATTATTATCAAGTTTCGAATGAATTTAAAAAAAGCACAACATGTTGTATTTTACAGTGCTTATCAACTTCAACCACGCTGAGAATTTTCAACGGCAACCCGATTAGTAATCCTGACCTCAAACTCTTTAGGGGACATAATGACTCCAACTTCAGGTTCCATGGTTGGAGGTTCCTGTCCTGGGACAACTGGAGAAATTAAAATCGTGTAGTAGTGTAGCAAGGAACAAAGGAACTACTGCATTTGACAAGGTCATCCCAATGCAGATTCGTTTTCCTGTGGAACCAAACAATGGGTGTATACATCCATGTTTTTTATGTTATTTTAATTTCTAATTTCAACTATATTCTTCTATTTTATTTTTACCAAATCCAAAGTGGCAAACTCTTTTATCAGGTACAAATTCTCCATTTTCATTGATAAACCGTTCCGGTCTAAATGTTTCCGGGTCGCCCCAATACTCTTTGTCCATGTGCACAGAATAATGGTTGGAAATTATTATGGATCCCTACACGTATAAAAAGAGAACAGCATAAATTTTTTGTTGCTTTTAAAAATGTCTCTTATATGCCTTAAATAACAGCATATAGTCTACCTTTGGTACTGTATATCCTCTAATGTTCCAGTCTGTAGGAGATAAATCTTGGAATAGGGTTCGGAACCACATTTCCTAGTCTATGGGTTTCCAAAATGCAGGCTTGAAAATATGGCATCCTGGATACAGGGCAAGAATTCTCAATTCAATAAGTAAATATTTTACATGCATCTTTCATTAAAGAAGTAATTGTCTATATAATAGCTATTATATTATATTACTTTTCAATGTCCTCAAGTGTTGGACTTAAATGCCTTGAGACAACTGAGTCAATTTCTTCCTGACACTTTTCCTGAATTTTTGGATTTAAGGTTAAAAACAAAACTCCATAGTTCATTGTCCCTGCAATACAAGTTAAAATATTATGTCTTGTTCATCCTCTTTTTTTTATCTCAGTCTTGCTATATAAGATTTGGTCATGAAATTTTATTTTATTGCGCAGGAATATTAGCCACCATTTGTAGTTGTAGTTCCTGTTTGTAAAAGATCTGCCAACATGGCTTGGAGATTCTCCTCTGTCATTAACAAAATTGAGGTGTATTACTTTCAATTGGTGCAACTTTTCCCATTTCTTTGTATCTATTGCGTACAAAGAGTATGAGGAAATTACGATACTAAGAATGCATGCTCCTAACCTGTATAAACGGACTTGTTGTTTCCTTTGTTTTCTTCAATTTTTTGAAGAAATGCGTCTATATAGTTCAGTGGACTGTTATTGTACGTCCCCTCAGTTTTTCTTTCATCAATTAGTATCTGTTAACAAGTATTGGAACACATATTACATTACATATTAGACTTAGGGAACGACGTAGAACAAGCGTAGGTTTACCTTTGTAAAATCATGGCATTCTTTGTAAACGCGAAGCCTCACATCTTCCTTGGAAATAGATGGAAACATATCCTTTATCCTTTTCGGTAATAAGAAATGGAAGGGGTCGATGAAGCTTCTGGACTTAGTCATTTCAAAGTTTCTATACATCAGTTTAATTAAAGTTGGATCATCATGCTCATACCGCTGACCAGCCACCATACACCACAACGTATTCAGTAGCGAAAGTACAAATTTTGTCCGAATTTTCATTATTCCTCCATGATTTTTAATTGTTTCGTTGAATTCCTTAACGAGATCAGTAGTTTCAGCCTCAATCACACTTTGCATTGTGTTACTCTTACCAAAACCAAAATCTCGAAGAGTTCGTTCAGTAAATCTTCTCATTTCCACCCAAAGCTCTTTTCTTGAAGCAAAAATTAGCCCTGAAACATTGACACATTGATTTCCATGCTATATTTATACCAACAATACTTATTTTTATCGACAAGTGAATTAGTGAAGGTAAATATATACCAAGTTCCTTATTGAACGTTCTAGTGTGAGTGAATTCTGGATGAGAAACTTTCATGCTATATTCATTCATGTTGGCCACCTCACTTAACATTTCGTATGAGGCAATCACCACTATTTGCAAAAAAAAGTCAAACAGCGGAAGATTAATATAAGTTTATTATCTATATGAGGACATTGTACTAATCGAATCGTAAGATATTGCGTATTTAGCTATTGTCACCTCCGTCAAAAGGTCCAAGTGGAAAACTGAAAAAGGGACCATATTTCTTGGCAAGATCATCCATAAACACCCACGGTTTTTGACTAAACCCGTCCAGAAGCAATTTTGGGTGGGTAATAATTGCCCATGGAACTGCTCCCAGCCCAAATGGTGCAACGACAGGCCCTGTGAAGTATTCATTTAGGAATAAACATAGTTTTTTCTCGTTAAATTTGAAATTGTTTGTATTCTAGATTGGATTACCTGGAGGAAGTTTCCGAGTAGAAAACTGAATGGAATACACGTGGTATATAAATAAAAGTAGTAAAATAGTCCCAAGATAGAGTATATATTCCATAGTTATTGATTTAAAACTGCTTCTTCTGTAAAGATTCTTCAGTTAACGAAAAATACTGGAACTTTAGAAAATTTCGGTGTACAGGTCCACACTAAGAATACAACTAGAATTTCGATTGATATTAAAGTGACATGATGGTTCTTAACGTTTCTTTAAATAGAAATTCACACACAGGTGCAGCTCAGTTTAATTACAAAATTTCTCAATATTTTCCTTGACTCTATCACAGGATGTGTAAAAAAAATAGGTTTAAATTAGAACTAACCTGTGCAAATGTGAACAAAACTTAAAAATCATTTGCATTATCTTGAAATCATTAACATACATCAGATTTAATTGAAACGGAATATTTTGCATACGTAATCGTATGGTAATGCGTAATTGTATGTGGACGATATATGGACGAAAATACTTAAGTTGAATTTTTCAAACGAGATTTTGAATTTATTGATAAATACACTTTCTTCAATCATCTTGGATTTTTATGCATGAATTTCCATACTGCAACGTGGGGTTGTTTAGGCATGCATTTCCGTAAAGCATATTCGATTTTAACCACTAAAATCTAAAATCACTCTCCTTGTCCCGTCTTTTCCATTAGTACGCTGTGTCTAGCTCTTTATCAGGTCTTTGATTTCAACATACCATTTCATCATGCCATTTTTAGTGTTGTAAAAAATTCCTTGGATTGCTGCAATGCAAGGTGTAGACAAGCTTCTATTTTAATGAACGTCTAGCAATAGCAATAGAAATTAAACTGGAACCACATATTCTCGTTTTTCTTAAAATATTGTCCTATTACTGCAGTAGATATTACGGTATATACGGTAGATAAATACAGCATATTGGTTCGATGTTTAAATTACTAAAAGTAATTAAACGTTTATTCTATTATTTGATTCGATTTCATATCACATATAACATAAGTTTAACTCTACAGTAATTTTTAAAAAAGACCTTTTCCCTACTATCGATCGATATTCCAGTGACTGCCATAATTGGACTAAATGAGAAAATAACTTCTAATTCGTGTTGTTATTTCACACGCTCAATGACGACTTGCTGACTGTAATGAAACATGCACTGATGCTGCACTGATAGTTTACAAATTACCTGTAATTAACTAGTAAGAAAATGTGAATTGGGGTACTCATTATACTCATTCGTCTGAATTGATGAGGTGCAAACTGATGGATTCAGCAATACTAATGCAGTGCATGATGACTGATGACTCAACTAAAAATACATCCAGGAAAAATCATGTATTATACTCAGCGTCGCAGAACGGAGTTTTACTCTTGTGACTTGTTCACGTGACGTGTGAACGGTTTGCATTTAACTTAAAATTCCTCGTTCTTCTAGATTCTTGGTTCGAAAAGATTTTGATATCTTGATAAGTATGCACTTAAGAAATTGCATTTATTTATGGGTCAATTTTTAAACTACGTATTAGAAGTCAAGCGATAAACAAATTCAATGTTATTCGAATTCTGGTTAAGGTGACTCTTAATCATCTTGATTGACTCCCGTCCCCGTCCAGTCTATACAGTATACAATTTTTAACGCGATGATTTAATTAGGGATGGAATAGTAAACGAAACTGGTTCTTTTTTGGTATCTCATAACATTTTGCTGCAATGTCATCTAATGTGTGATCTTTGATCTTATATCAATTGAATCCGTAGAAAAGTGACCAGATATATTTCATACATATTTCCCAATTTCCATATACTAATTAACTCGTTAATCAAACAAGCAATAAAAAATTCGCCATAAACTTTTGCAGAACAAGTGCAACTGGATTTATTATTTTTCAGAGTAATTTCAATTCCATTCCAATCCACTCTACCAAATACTAACTCCAATGCAAATAAAATCTACTAAGATTTTCGTCTTTTCCTTCAAATGCCAAAGTTAATCCATTTGGATTCAGTGCGAAGTAATTCGAGTTATCACAATTGGGATGTTAAATTCATGACGGCTGAATATAAAAATCAAGGAGAAATGTGGTATATTTTAACATTTTATTTGTTGCCGTCATTGTTTCATCTCATTCCTTCATTTTATGTCCTTTCACAACACCGTGTTAATGTTCTCTACATATATGCATATACATTATATGATAACCTTACATTATATCCCCTCCTTCTTCTTCTTCTTCAAAAGGACAATAATTTCGATTAGATTCATATAGAAAATCCAATCCAGCCACTTTGCCTCTTCTGCCACCTCGTCTCATTTACATTTACATCAAACAATAAATTGAATAGCATCTGCATTTGACCGATGCAATAAAGAAAAAATGAGGTTTTAATGAGAAACCTTTGATTTTGATATGTAGATTTGATGTATCTATATGTTGTATGTTCTTGAACATGATCATCATGATGATGGGCAACAACATAACACCAAACCACGGCGAAAACTACACCTTGCCAAGCTGCTAAAACAAACAGCTACATTTATTCATGTACAAATTTATCTTTAATTGCGCTCAAGCACGTTGGTTGACATTTTATTGGGAAGAAAAATGTCATCTTTTCTTTATACTCTCCTATTCCTTGCAACATGCCCACTACACACATGACATGACTCCTTGGCATTACAACTCTCACTTTTCATTTATTTATGAGCTCCTCTAGCTGAGCCTAGGCGCATCGAACGTATCGTCATCTTCATTTTTTAGCATTTTTTTAGCAAGTCCATCGTGAGCATCCCATTATCATCATCATATCATTCCACTCATTTCATTAGCATATTAAACAAAGAACAAAAGAAGAAGAAACAAACCGGCTGAGAATAAAAAAGCCTCAAGAATTTCTTGATGGCAATGCAATGATATCAACATTAAATGCAGTTTAATAAAACTTTTGTTTGTTCGCTTGTTCTTTCCATCATCAAATTTGAGATGCAGAAAAAGAAGGAGGGGACATATTATCATCATGATACAAATCTGTTAAAATGCCTTCTGCTCTAGTCCGAGTTTTTGCGGTTTTAAGTTTAAGGTCGAGCCATATCATTTATTAGGGGAGTAAGTAGGGAAATGAAAATGAGATTGACAGGGAACAACAGCTACAAACATGGAAATACACAATTTTACACAACTTCTTTCTGCCACAAGAACATGTTGGAGAGTGAGACAGCGACGTGCGGATGAAAATAATGGACCACAACAAAATTCATAACATTCATACATAACATGTTACACGCTCCCATGTTTATTCTTTGCATGATGGTGAAAAAAGACAAGTGATGAATGAAGAACATGATGATGATGATGATGAAAGCGCACTTACAACTTGGAGCTTCTGCTCCTTCACTCATCCACTCTCGCTGTTGAGCAGTCACTAACCCTTTTAAAATCATTTAACCCCAAACGTCTCTCCTTGCACTTGCACATCCTCCCTCACCACACCAATCCACCGTTTTCTAATTTATCTTACGCACTTGTTGTTCTATCCCATATGCATAAGCATCCTGATGACCATGATCATCATCACATCAACTCTCATCTCCTTTTTGGAATAAGACAAGGCAAGCCCAAACAGCCCAAGCGAAATCTCCAGTAAAATTGAGAGCCAAAAAGCTAAGCGATATGGGATGGAATTGAAGTTGAAGATGCGAGCAAAAGCACAAGTTTTGAACTTCACATCAAATCAAAGCTCAAAGCAACCTACCTTTTGCGGAACTGGTTCTCGTTTCGTTTGGTTCTGATTCCCAAAAATTCTAACCAAAATGTGAAGCAAGAGGCATAGTGACTCAGAGAGTGCGACTCCTCAAGGATGTTCTTTTTCGAAGAACTTGAGAAAGAGGAATATATTGTATAATACTAATATGTAGGTGCTTCTTACACTTCTTCATACAAAAGAAAGAATAGTAATGTGTGTGTGTGATGATACAATATAGAATACAATAGCGCTCTTTTTATTCGGGGTTTAATAGCATGAGAATTGCGTACTCTCATTGTTAGTGATTGTTTGGTGCTTGTGTTGACTGCATCCTCGTCTCATCTTCAACTCCAAACACTTTTGCTCTTACATCTTTACGCACACTGTTGACTGTCCTCTTTCTGTGTAGCTATATAAAAGTAACCAATACATGAGGACATGCTATTCATCCGTCTTCTTGTGGGTTCGGTGTAAGTAACGTCAACGTCAGTGACAGTGACAATGGGATGATGTTATATATATGGTGCTCTATGTGTTTTGGGCACACACAGGTGAAGTAAGAGTTGTAGAGTTGAAACAGAACCAGAGCTATATGCAAGGATAAAGTTTAAGAATAGGACTGAAGAATCTCATTGTGTTGCATTGCACCAAAAGACTACCTTTTCAACATTGGTTAGAAGTTGTAAGAAGGAAAGTCATTTTCATAAAAACATTATGTACTTTATTGTCGTATCCATCTACTTAACCGCATCATTATTCTCATCCTATATAATACTTACTTTACGTCATATCATCCTGAGTGAGAGTGTATCCATATCCAAATCGGTGTGGTACTTGTCTTGAGTCTTGAGGATTGTATCGCTTGCCGACCACTGTGGGATGGTGTAATGTGATGTGATGAGAACCGCTACTTATAATAGGATGCCTTCAACAGCAGCAACGATACCAGTAACCGGATAAAAAGAACTTTGGGTCGGTCGTGGTTGAATATGTTGAAGCGTTTGCTTTGGTGTCTATAGCTTTGCTTCCTTCTTGCTTAACAAGAACAAGTTAACTCAACTTTAGTTGCAGTGGAAGAGTCACTGGTTGCTGTCAATTCCGAGACACGCGAGTATAAGTAGATATAGAGCTCTCCCAGTGGGAAAAGTTAAGCTAGCAAGTAAACAGACAGCCAAAGTTGACTTAGTCGGAAAAAGGAGAAGGAGAGAACCGAAAGAACATATTAGAGTTTAACGGGAAGTAGAAGGTAGAAGGGGGATCCGGGGGATCCGATACAAAGTTACAAAGAAGCTTATAAGCTTCCTTCTGCTCGTGTCATGTTGTCGTGTTGATGACGATTAACTTTTTAAACGCTATATAGCCTACTTTAGTTTCCTCCGCAGGAAGAATCGGAAAGTGAAAGACGAGGTGGAGGGCGAGAGCGAAGGACTCTAAACTCTAATATCACGCTGCACAGGTATGCTCTTCTAGGCACTTGTTTGTTAGTTTGTTGTTTTGTGGAAAAGCTTCCTTTTCTCAAAGCCAAAAGCCATGTCATAATCGTGAAACCAAGAACCACGTTTGATGACAATGGTTTTGTGATGAGCTTTTAGCTTTTCATATTAAAATGAAGTAAAAGGATGGATTTGATTTTGGATGGAAGCAATATTCGCGAGTGAATAAATTTATCAAAGAACTTTCGGATGGAAAAGCGCACTTTTCTACTTATTCATTTTAAGTTGATGGATATTATTATCATGTTTTTTTCTCGTTTGTAACATAACATAGAGTGTAAATCAAGACAGAATTAGCTAATAAAGGGAAAACGTGAGACCCCATCTTGAGTTCATCTTGCCGATCCGACAAGCGTGGTTTGGTTTAGTACAAAGTACAAACTACAACTTGTTGAAAGATTTGTGTTGCTCATTGACTACGTACTACGCAGAGGAATATATTTGTTAGATGTTGAATGTTGGGCTTGATGCATTAATTTGAATGCTAAATGACACTTGACTCAACTACTCCTCATCCTACAAGACTACAAGTTCCTTGTTTACTTTGCTTTGTAGCTTTTAAGCTCCGAAGAAGAAGAATAAGTTGATGATGGCACTTAAGCACTAGCTATTACCATCATCAGAGGCACGGGGACACGCTGCTGCTGTTGAGCCTATATAGCCGATGTCGATGTCAAAGTCAACCTCATTGAAATACCGATTCCTCCTTCGGATCAAGGTGTCATCATCATCATCATCATAATAATCATGATATCATAGTCTTTACGTTATCACTATCACCAACCACCGCACCACATCGCCATTTCATTGTCACCAAGTCTCAGAAATAACTAGGCTCGAGAGAATCCCTTTCTTAAGAAAAGAATGACATGACACAACGACAACCATAACCATCAGCATCATCATCTCGTTGTGCAGTATTATTATCCTAACGGTTAGAAACTAGAGAGAGAGTGCTTAAAGCTGTTTTCTAATCGGAATGGGGACAGGTGCACCATTGCATTCCCATCAAGAAGAGTGTTTGATCAAGTGAACCGTAATAATTTTTAATGCTCATTTACTTCAAGCTGATCTTTAGGGAGCAGAGAGAAAAGCCAAGCCACTACTTTTGTTCATAGGTATTTATACGCGAGGTCTCTCATTGCCCCGTTCTTCTTCAAGTTGTCGTTCATTATTGGTGATGAAAGAAAACAAATGGACATTTCATTTCGGTTGTCACCTTTTTACCTTGTTTGTTCCCAGTTTTCAACTTTTGTTCTGGTGGACTGGACTCCTGAACTACTTTACATGACAGAATTATAAATGGGGAGTTGGAAGGCTCTAAACTTTTTAACTCATTAAAGTTGACACGTACTTCAGATGTGGAAGCTGGTTACGAGCTCACGTGCATACCTAGTACCTCTTCTATAATTAGAATGGGCATGGATGGCAAACAAGTGGATTTGTATATAGCAAACTTTTGTTTTGAATTTCTTTTTTAAATAAATGAGACAGGAGACGGTAGCGTTACGTTTACGTTACGTTCAGTTGAGCAACTTTCATTGCATCTCTCTCTCAGTTTGAGTTGAGTGGATGGAGAAAGAGGAGAGTTTTAGTTGGTTGTAAGTGGAACTAACATATAACATTGTGGTTCGGTTTAGTTTCGTAGATTAAGTGGAATGATTAGGAAACCAGAGAGAGAAGTGAGCAAGGAAAGAGAAGAGGAAACCACAAAAAAGATGGAAAACTTCCTTCGCCTTGTATAACAGGTATTTTACGACTTGTTCTCGACAGAAATAGATTACCTCTTCTATACCCAAAAACCTTCTTCTTGTGTACTTTTATTTCTGTTTGTATTTCTAATACTCCAATCAGAAACAGATGGCCACGTGACTCAAACTGTGGCTTGTTTTCACATAATTTTCCTAAACTTGCAATTTCTATCATCATCCCAAAAACAAGTTGTCTTCATGCTCATGATGATGATATTTATCTAGATTAATGGTGAGCATGAGCATAATGGTTTGTGAATGTTAATAAGTTGGTATATATTAGTATTGGGACATAATCTTCAAATCTAGATCGAAATGAGAATGAGTAGTATTACCAGAACAAAGTTTTGTATTGGGAATGATAAGTTCATCATGATCAAAATGAGAAAGCTTAGCATTTGCTTCCAACTGATTGTGTTCCTCTTCATCTCCACGATCTCCATAAGAGGAGCAGAAGGGAACGGAAATGAGGAGTGGATTAGTCGGAGTAGAAGACAACAAGTAGTGGGAGAAGGAGATAGGAATCAACATCCGCAAAAAGAAGAGAGGAGCAGGAGCACTGCCTCGTTAATCCCCGACATTAACGGGATTAGTGCTCCCAATTCATTAGGAGTTTCAAGAACTGGAAAGAAAGTTGAGAGAACTCATAGCAGATTCCGAACGGAGCAAGTGATTTGTCTCAATATATCCTCGATAACAAAGGCAGTTCATCTCTCAGAGGTAGTTTTCGCTGGGAAAATTCTCAAACTGTTTGAACAAATGCCTTCAGCTCCTCCTGCTGAGCCTCTTTCTACCCAAACTTCTCCTTCTACCCAAATTACTAATGACTACTACTTCTCTGGGAAGCGGCGAAGGGAAAGCTACTTCGGGGATACACTGAGGAGAATCAAAGCTACTCCACCGAAACCTACTTCTACTGCTGCTAATCAATTGAAACCATTCCCAAGGTACGAGGCTGTTGTCTTAATCAAGACCGTTTTCAAAGGGAACAAGAAGTTGGAGGATGCCCTCGTCTCCGTTTATGTTGATCCAAATGAGCTAATCAAACAAAAGAAAAGTCAAGCAAGGTGTGTGCGGAGATTGAGAGCTTTAGACACGCGCCTATTTTTCTACAAGTCTATTGAGATGCTGCTGATGCTGAATGGGAGAGGACGAGAAGAAGAAGGATTTGATTTCAGAAACAGGAGCAGCATCAGCAGCACGAGACTCGCATCAAAAAGGAAAAGTCTTCCAGGAATTCTCCAAAGTCCATCTAGAGATGGGTTGAATTCAACTCCAGCAGCAGTATTTCGAGCTGCAGCTCAAGCGTTCTGGCCCGTCCCGCCCACGCTTCTAGTGTTGGACGCAATCAGATCTACTGTCAGAGGTAAGGAGACACCATAGCATCCATTGTTTTCTTGTCCATTGTCATATCAAAAAAACACACTTGGGAGATTATCACCATCTACGCATTTTCTTCTTCATTTTCTATGCTTGTTATCATTATCACCATTCAGAGGTAAGGAGACACCATAGCATCCATTGTTTTCTTGTCCATTGTCATATCAAAAAAACACACTTGGGAGATTATCACCATCTACGCATTTTCTTCTTCATTTTCTATGCTCGTTATCATTATCACCATTCAACATTCTCCAGCCACTCAAAAATACATTTTACTTATTATCTGCATCATCCCATCTTCCACGAGGCTTTCATATTCCTTCATCCTACTTAATTTTCTCGTCTGCTCGTGTCTGCTTTCCAAATCATGTCGTCGTTGCTATTGCACATTTTCTTTCAACTGCATTTTTTGCATTGGTAGTGGACACATATCAAATTACACCATATCTTAATGTTTTTTCTCTAAAAAGTAGAAAAGTGCAACTGCTTGCTGCCATCAGTTTCTACAAGTTTTTTTTGGTAGGACATCCTTGATCCTTGTACCTCCTGGAGCTGACGCCGCTATTATTTAGCATATTATCATTTGCTTTTTGCTCATTATGGCTATTTCCTATAACGTTAACTTTTGTCTTGAGCGAAATGAACACTACATGTCTTGTACTTGGACATTCTGATATGTGACATGAAATGACGCGTTCAGCAGGAGCTGGCCCTGACAATACCTGTTCATTAACAGGTGTCTATCTAGGAGGCATATCAAGTGCTGTGAACAGATAATATTATGGTGATGTGATGTGATGTCCATTGCCCAAAGTCATAGTCAAATTCATTTCACATTAGAAGAGGCTGCTAGCCTTGCAACTTGCAATGTTATCTATAATGAGGCAGTTACATCACATCACATCATGCATCACCATAGATCAACCAGTCAACTGGGATAACTGGGATGTTTATTTCGGAAAGCAGAAAGTACATTTATGATGCTCAAGTGATATTAGGTGATGTGATGATGGCGGAATTTGTATGGCTTAAAAAAAGGGGTGAAGTTGGTTTCAACAAAAATATGTAATATTGTAATGGCAAAAACGTGCTTCCAGCAAAAATATTATGATGATGGGGCAAAACTTGTTGTTGCTTTGGGTGTAAATCCCTCTACTTTTACCCGTCATTTCATAATGATAAGAATGAACAACAGGAAAACCATAATGGGCTCGGACACTACATAACTTTATTTTTACCCATTTCTCATACTTTTGTTTTTAATACGAGGAGCGAGTTGCGAGCTCATAAATTGATGAAACTCCAGAAATGAGCTACGATGACAGGATAAAATAGCAGCCGAGTTTATGCAAGAATCACGATCACATTTGTCTTCAGCTGATCCATATTTTGGCACATGCTTTTTTATCCAGAAAGGAGCTGCTTTGCTTACGCGTACGAAGTTGGAAGTCGTTAACCGGGCAAGTTCACCTAATATCCTGTTTGGTAAAAACAAACGCAAGAGTTTTGTTTATGATAACGAAATTTCTTGCGTACACCACCGGAAACTTAATTCCAGACTTTGCTTGAGCTCTGAAGAAATATTGAGCAACCTTTTGGTTTGTTTCCCTTTTCGAGAACTTTGTTTGAGTGAGTTGGAAGGAATTTGCGTGCTTTAAATACATGACACGCGTGTTTGTTGTGGTAACTTCTTATCTTACTATACATATTTCGGTTTTTATCCAGCTTGAGCTGCAGCTTTCGTTTTGTGAAAAAAATATTTATGACAAACTACATTACACGCTCTGACTGCTGCTAACTTTATATCATTTCACATAGGTTAAGTCGGTGAAATCCCAATAGTGACAATCAAAGCAATTCTGAAATCAACCATGACACGTAACTACATGACCACAACAAACGGTAATTCCCGAACAAATTACGATTTCAGACCAGAGTTGCCAAGATTATCGTTTAATTAATAGAGTAGCTCATTAATCTAACATTTCTTCTTGAAACATGTTTGGAGAAAAAAATCTTGACAATCTAGCAATATGTTTTCATCTTCCACCCACACTATTTTACTCTCATTTACAAACAATGAGCAAATTATGAGTCATTCCATTCACTTAGGCATCAGGTTTGACCTGCAACGAATGCAAACGAGCTAATCTTCATACTTATTATACAATATCATATGAGTCACATTTCAAGATTGGATTTAAATTCAGTCAACGTAACGATGAAACGACGAGTCTCCATCTTCATCTATTTTTCATTAACAATGTGCCATTTTATGAAGAACTGTCAAATTAACTCTGCACTATACAGTGTTTAATGGTCTGCTCTGCGCTAGATGACATGTCAATTTAGAAATGAGACAAATCTAAATATATGTAAATCTGTAGATAGATATTGAAGGTGCAGAAATAGACCGCAGGAGTAGACAAATGTTAAGGTACTCTACATGAGAATGTTGGTCAAAATATTTGACTCATTTTTTGTGGCTATCTGGTCTCTGGTCAATATGCATTTATTTATCGATATGGGCATCTCATCATAAATGGTACAATGGATGGAAAGTATGCACATATTAAGGAGAATGGAGGAAGAACCTCATCAGCATCATAAGCATTAGCCGCAGCAGTGAAGATCAAGTCGAGGCAAATCTGAAGTCAGGGTGGAGAGCATAAATGTTTCAAAGTTTGAAAAGTAAAAAGGAACAAGAAGAGATTTTTTTATAGTTTAAAGACGCCTCATTTCCTAGTGGTGGGGTACACAGCCACTATAAATTAACATTATCATCTCTGTGTGTAGATAATAAATGCATTCACTTCAACAGAAAAGAGGCTCACTTAAATACATGCAAAAGTATAATGTATAATATAAGAAAACAACAACAAAAACAACAATCTTTATGTAATTTACCATAAGTATATGTACATATGTACCCAAAACTTAAAAGTTACATAGGTATTTTTCGGGCAAGCAAAGATGGACAAAAGTGAACAATAATGGTACAAAAGTCATCTCTAAAAACGGGGTCTTCATCATAATCATCTCTGTTTGATTTACATATGCTATATGATTGTGTATCCATAATTTGAACAGCATTTCCAATTACCATGTATGAAAGCAAATGTAAAGCTATGCATTTTTATGCGTAGCATAGCATCCCATCATCACCTGAACTTTACCAAGAACTGTCAAAGCCAAAAAAGTGATGGACTGTCAATGCCTTGCCTATATGTGTAGCACATTAACAAAGTCACAATTGTATTTGGAAAATGTACCCTTTCAATCTGTAAAAATTTAGCTAATTATCCCGTTCATCTCAGAAGGAATTGGTCCAAAAAAGACTTGTTGATGAGAATGAGCCGATGAGTAAAGTTGCAAACGTATTATATGAGATGCGATAAACTTGAATTGCTTTCCCAAAAGTCCCAAATCTCAATTCTGTCTTTGGTTAAATAGAGCTTTCTTGTAAATCAAGGCTGCACACGAATAGGCATATAGAGGCAGTAAAGTAGGAAGATCCGAGTGAAGTGGTCGAGTGTAGCCGTAAGTAAGCTAGTCGTCAGTCGTGTGGTTTGGCTTTTGCCTTTCATTATGCACTCGACTTGACTTGACAGAAACAACATTTTTGTAGAATTGCTGCTCTTTAGCTAATTTATAGTCTACACGAGTTGTTTGTGGACACTGCACACTGTGTTTAGGTATGCTAGTAAAAATGCAAATGGTTTAAAATTCCAGGAAGCATCGTTTTGTGCATGTGTGATGAACTCATCAACTCATACCCATACTCATCAATCTGGTTTTGAACTTGAGATACCTACTTACCTACCTCCGTTGCTATCCAAGCATAATGTTTGGTTTTTAGGTTGTAAACGCCTTCGCCACTTTGTCCTGCATTCCAATCCAATTCCATTCAATGTTTGGTTATTGTATGGTCTTTTCCGAAGAAAACAAATGCTAATGGATTTGGACATTAAATGACAAAAAATCAACCCTTTAATCACATTCTAATGAGTTGAAAGAATTTATTTTTTGCATACTAAATACCAACCATTTTCATTTCAATTTCAAAGTACACCATGTATGCATGGGGCAATATAGAGGTTTTATTGATGACTTGTTGATCTACTCTCTATCTGCTCCAAATTCCAAGGCTGCTAATGGGATTGGGATTGAGACTGAGATTCCCATATTGCACATCGTTATCATCATTCCCCATGTTTATGAATCAACATGTTTGTTTATTCAATCAGGCAGCTTTAGCCCCGCTGCTATACATAAGTACATTTTGCCTCGAGAAGCGATACAGTTAGATACACACATCAGACATCATCACTAGGCTGAAAGGGAATGACTTGATGAGTAAAAAACGAAGCGTTGTTTGAAGTCTCTCTAAACACATGTAATCTCCACAATAAAATTTGTAGCTGGCTCCGTCTTCTCTGTTCACTTTCTTTGTTTTTCCAAAGCACCTACATTATATAGGGAACATAAATGAAATGAGGTTTGTGTAGACAACATTCGAATTGTTTTTTGCTATTAGTTGTTGTCGCTATCGGCATGTTCTACTTGGATTCATTTCGACTCTTACATCGAAAATCACTTCCAAAAGGAGTAAGAAATGAGTTAAACATAAAGTTCAATCTTATCTGCTCCCTTCATCGAGCTAAATAATAATGACGCTTTTCTCTTTACTTAAAATTTGCTTTTTTCCTCCATCTTCTCCCTTCGGTCCAATTTTCTTCGACGAAGAAGGGAACATATTTGTGTAAAGCTGGTATCATATCGTATCGTATCGTATGCGTAATTAACCTTTCCAACCTTTCGGTAATGTATCTTGACTTGCCGTTCAATTTTCCTGACACGCTTTTCGTTGTAAATAACTTTCACACTCGCTTTATTTCTTCTGCTGTACAAGCACAACCACAAGACATATCTTTCTTGTATATATAATCATGTGGGCTATCATGCGGAAAGGAGAAACGGTTTGTTGTACATTACACGTTTGTGTTTGTGATAAATCTGTACTGAACCGATGTGATGTACCGACGGAGGAGCTGGGGCAAGTCTCTAGGTTTCAAACTTTTAAATGGAATACATGTGTACCGACATTTGAGAAACATGAAGAGTGCCAAAGGGACGAGATGATGAATGGAAGGGTGCTTTTGTGCCTTATTAAAATATCTACAGTAAGCAAAACGTAACACCTTTTGATTTTTTGGTAAAGCCCTTCTTTGTCTAACTCTAATCTTTCCTCCACTCCTCTTCTCCTTCTCTCCTTCATCCTTATCCCGGTTTACAAGTTACAACTTTTCAAATAACCTTATTGCATTGCCGTTCCTTCGTTCCGTTCACTTCCTCATTTCACGATTATGCATAACTACTGATAAATTACAAAAAAAATTCTATATGGGAATGATTTTCATTTTCATAATAATATACGCTTCTGCCTTGGTACTAGTACTACTGTGCCTAATCTTATCTGTCAAAAAGGGATTTATATTGTGTGTTATAACGGATGATGGAGCTCAAATTCACAATCACTTTACAAACGAGGTAAAAGCATATTCACATTTGAGGAAATCAGAAAATGTCTCATGATGTGTGCATAATTTAACTAAATTTGAAGCATAAATGCGATAGTAAATAATACGTAGATGTATATTGTATGCTTTTATTCAAGCATGGATAATGTGTTTTGGTCATCTTGGGTCATTTTATTGCATTAGTACCAACTACTAGGAAATGCTAAGCTCAAGGTAGGTAGGTAGATATACGTCATGCGTGCATTGTATATTACATTTATAAGTGAATAGATAATTTTGCTGAGAGCATCACATCCTCTATCATGATGATGATGATGAGTAAAAGCTGCAATTTTCCCCATATAATCCTTTCAAGACGAAATGGTAAATTGCAGAGTTGAATGTTTCAATAAACTAATATGCTTGTCTTCATACCTTCAACGTAACTAACTGGATTGGATGAGATAGCAAGCTGAGATATACACACATACATAAAAATCCATTTGACTCGTCGTCCTCGTCTTGATTTTGGTTGCTAGTAAAGAAGAATGAGGAAAGCAACCAGCAGCGATCTGTCTATACACATAAAAATCCATTTGACTCGTCGTCCTCGTCTTGATTTTGGTTGCTAGTAAAGAAGAATGAGGAAAGCAACCAGCAGCGATCTGTCTAGCTC
The DNA here is from genome assembly GCA_036850725.1 of Orchesella villosa. NCBI lineage: Eukaryota > Metazoa > Arthropoda > Collembola > Entomobryomorpha > Orchesellidae > Orchesella > Orchesella villosa. The sequence goes on along the minus strand of JAANSM010000187.1, from coordinate 19,640 downwards.
GAAAAATGTTAAAGTTGTGTTGCGTTTTGAGTCAACTCCCATTCCAGTCCTTATTTGGAAGGAGGACTGGATGGATGAAAGATATTCAGCGGAACTGAGCAGTTTTCCCTTCAGACCTATAGTGTGTGTATTTAGTCGCTTATAAACTTATTGCGTGCATCGGATCATCATCATCATACTGATTTCGTCCTTTTTATTTTCCTTGTCTTGTCTGTCTTCAGCAGCAACTCCGATGCGATGCGACCTCAATGTATCGTTCCTTCTCTCATCGTTTCATTGCTTTTATACCCTAATGTTTTACTCGTATCTCATCGCTTCAATTCTGGTAAACCTCTTGGGTCACAAAAAAGTTATGGAAATAAAACGAATAATATATATCCTTCCTTCTCTATTGCTGTATAATACTCAACTTTCCTCAAAGTTAAGCGCTTAACATAACCATAACAAATGTTACATGGAAAAAGCTTCCCTATATATAAGTCTTGAAGGCCAACCAATAAATAAATGCATGCATACTTTCCATTTCTATTAGGTAAGTGCATGCTCGCCTCACATCACATCAGATCTCGGTGTATATCGCTTTGAATTGAATAGTTTTGCTCCAGTTGGGTGGTCTGCGCTGCTCTGGACCAGCCAATTTTTAATCACAAAACAGAAACGGAAAACTATAAGTAACATTGTTAGAGCTATATTCTGGATTTATTAACCATATATACATCCATATTCAAGAGTTTAAGTGAGCCTTTTGCATTGCTTATCGTCTTTGAAATACACCCGAAATGAAAGGGTTCTTGGACAAAATTGGGCTTTGTTCTACTTTTTCGAGAGGAAAAGATAAAAAATATGTTTGAAAGATAAAAAGATTGTATATTGTATTGCAGCATAGCATATTATAGAGACAGCTATACAGATCCACAATCAACGTAAAAATCTTTACGAGTTTTCATGTTCTTTTCTTTCCATTCATTGTTTCATTTCCAGAACATTGTATCGCCGGTCTTCATAAAGAAGACATTTTTGTAGAAATTTCCGTTTCTTATCTAATGCTTTCCAGACATGCGCTTGTTTACACTAAAATATTATGGGTTAGAAAAAAAATTCTCAAAATCTGGTTTAATATGTGAAAAGAAGGTACAAAAAGTTAATGAAATGTGGGTTTTTTTACAATAGCTAATGCAATCGTAATCATTATTTTATATCATTTAATTTAAATATTTAATAGGTGATTTAAACATGTGAGCGGATCACCGTTGATATCTTGTATAAAATATGCATATTTATAAGATTAAAGCAATATAGTTCAAATATGACCATACTGGGAAAAGCAAAAAGATGTAAAGGTCCATTTCTAATGATAATCATGTTTCAACTAGCAATACTGTATGCATCAGAGATCACAGCTGGGGATGATTCATTGGGAAAATCAAAGAGGAGAAAATGGATAATACAATGCTAATTCCTCCCCAGCATGAGTGTAATGATGATGATGATGGGGGAATTGTTAATAATGGATGGTAAAGGATATCAGGATAATTTTCATCAGCTTTTGACCACCCATTTTACTCATATATACTTAGGTCGAATGTTCCTCTACCACCCGGACCAGGATAATCCAATCCCTTCTATATCCATATGATGATGCATAATATGACGATGGTCATAGCCAAAGTGAGTTGGATCTCTAGACTCTATAGTCCAGATCAAGAAAGGAAATCAAACGATCATATCAAGCCTTATCTGTAAAAGTGTTAAACTAGAGAGATGTGTTTCATTAGCCGTAAATTCGTTTCGCCAGCTTCCTGAATTTAACAGATGAGAGTAGTTTAAAGCTCCTTTTATATTACAAAAGTTTTGAGAGAGAGAAGAGAAGAGAGTCATGAATTTAGCAGGAGGAGCAGGAGCAGCTGCTGCTGGTTCGGTCAGCCACCTCGCCTACCTCAGCTCAAACTCATTCAGTTTTTGAGCTACTGGAAGCATCCGACCATATATCTCTTCTCTCTCTTGAATGCAATCAAGCAATCAAGATAGAGCGAATTAGCAGGGAAGAAAGGAGAAGTTTTCAAAACTTTTCCTTTTGTTACCTTCTTCCCTCATAATATTAGAGCCGTCTCTCTCTCTCTTCCTTTATTTTTGTACTTCCCTTCTTCTCTTCTCTTTCTTCTTGTCATCCGGATGGATATATGCCATGGTTTGGTTGAGTCATTTTACAAGCACGCATATTTTACTTGAATAATATTGAAGCCCTAATGACTCCGCTCCTTGTAGGGAAGGGAAATTAACGAAAAGCCATCGCCCTTCTTGTGCTGAAATATGGTAATGCCTTTCAGCGCATCAATGCAATATTATTATGGAATGGAATGGAGGGCAACCCAATGGCTAGAGAGAGTTTTAGTAAGTAGTAGCACATAAAACATAAAACTCTAGAGTAACTATATAATGCGCTTTCAGTTCTCATCTTCTTGTTTGCAACAACAAAATCTGAGAAAAAGGTTATTAGGGTTTCCTCTCCTATTCATCCCATTGACAGGGAATGAGTGACATGATACCACCAACTACCAACAACAAAAACATAAGGGAACTTAACGCAATCCTTTCTACACTTTTTACTACATCTTCTTTCTAATCCCATTGCTTTCCATTTCCATGCCCAAATGCCCATCCACATGGCCATGGCATGGCCACTAGCAGAGATTTACGGCATCGTGTTTTTGCCAACATGTTTTCCAAATGGTCACCTTAAGCGCTTGCTTTTACACATTTAATTTTTTAATGGTTGTAGTTTACAGCGCGTATCGTATATCCTTCTTGTATAGATAAAGTTGTATATAGTATGGTTGGAGGAGGTAAATAATTTTATCCGGACATAATTAAGCATGGGAGTAAAGCAATGATACGAGGATAATCAGTGTAATGTGCGCATCAAACGGAGTGGTCACGCTTGAATTGTTTGAAGGAGAGGAAGAGTGTGAGTGAACAACACGTCTCTAGACTTAGATAGATATACAGGCGAAATTAATGTTGGTCAACGCAATAGTGCGTGAAATGAAACAGAATTGAATTGCTGTTTTTGTAAATTGCAGATTATAACCATGTTTTACAGGATTCAAGAGTCAACCCTAGGAATGCTGCATAGTAATATTGTAGTAGGAATGATGGTGATGGTGTGGTGTGTCTGGTGTCAGTACCTAAAACCTGAGCGTTAATAATGTCATGTGTAGCTTGAAGCTTGGGTCGAGAGTACCTTCCAAAACCAACGTTAATCGCCCAAGAAAGTTGGCACGCATCGCATGAAATTTATTTATTACAACTTTTCTGTGTGTACACAATTCAAGCTCCAAATTAGCTCTTCTTGCTCGACTTTCATTATATCTATATTATTCATGCAGAGCATGTTCTATCAACTATACGCATTGTTACGCGTTACATGCGTTCATGGATGTAATAATAGTAATAATCATAATAGTTAGAAGTTAGAGGTGGCTTTGGCTAGGCCTTGTCTCACTTGACCATATTTGAAATTAACCAAATTGTTTTCTCAAGAAAAAACGGAGTTGATGTTGGGATGTGATTGTTGAGTGAGAAAACATGTTGACTCTGAATTACTTTTAATGTTATCATCATTTCAACTTGACTTGTACGCACATTTTGCTTGACACTCATTGTCATACTCATCACGTGTTTAAATCTTGAGCTGTCATCATCGTCGTTACAGGATCAGGACGAGCGTGTCTTACCTGAAATAAATTTGCATTGAAATCATATTGAAACACAAATACCAAAAGTGCAAATTGAAAACTTAATTTTCCATATCATTTTTAAGAATACACACAAATGGGTTGGCTGGCATTATCAAAATAAAATTTTTGATGCGCCCTCGCATAACAAACTTTAAAACAATTTTTATCACAATTATTCGTAAAAAATGAAATCTCATTTTTTTCACAAAATATTCATTGTCATCCTCTCTCCTCCATTGTTTTTTGTCTTGCTGAGATAATGTCATTTTAAATTTCGTCTTTTGAGGATAAGTCAGCACTTTTTGCATGATATTATCAAGTATCAAGCATCTCACTTTTTGGTTTTATATACATGTCGTGTTGTATGTATCTTGTCTTTTCCTTGTCTCACACTCCATGATTTATGTATTCAACTTGACATGTAAATTGTATAGAATCTTGTTGGCTCTTGCTGTTAAAAATGAATTTTTAGCCACGAAAAGTCCTTAAATAATGCAAATCCAAAAATTCAGTTGAGAAGGAGAGAACTTTGTATATATAAGTATATTTCATCCTCATCTTCTTCATCATCATCATTTTCATCTCATGAATGATTAACGAAACGTGTGAGAACGTGAATGGAGCAGATGAATTCCCAGACATGCCATAACTATTATACAACTTTATTTTATACAGCCACTGCTAAAACTCTGCTCCATGTTTAGTAGAGGACTTCTATAGAGCTCTCACTTCTCACCATCCCAGACTCGAGTTTGTGTCTCAAAAGGCATTTTATTGTTGTGCAAAAAGTAAGTCACGACAACAACAATTTTGGCTCTTGACTGATGATGATGCTAGAGAGATGCTCTATCAAATAGGCAGAGACAGATTACATTGAATTGGCTATATCGAGATTTGCTCTGAAAGTCTAGGAAAATATCCTTGTGCCAAGCTTAATGACTAGAAAAGCATCAAGTTCCTTTGACAGTCTCGGATCATGTCATATTTTATGCTAATTAATGGTGTGGAAACTGACAGGAATAACGTCCCTCTGAATCTTCCAAGCACTTCATTACCCTACAACTTTATTGTCTAATTTAATAATAACAACTAGCAATAGACAACATAACACCAGCGTGCAATTTTCCACTATACTTTATTTGACTCAAGACAAAAAAAGGTTCTCTCGTTCCCAAGAAAAAATGTTGCAAAAAAGGGTTTATGACTATAATAGAATGTAACAAGCTGAGAGTGTAATGAGGATAATGTGATTATTTGCATATTGTTCGGCTATACAAATGTATTAAAATGGACAAGAGTTGAATCTCATGTTGATGTTGCTGTGAGGTCGGGTTGTCGGGCACTCACGTGTAATTTTTATACTTTTTTCAGTAGTAACATATATTTTATTACTGCACGAAGACAAGCAAAAACACAAGTAAGTAGTGCCTTTTGCAGAATAATAACAAATGGTGGGCGTTGGACAACAATCAACAAGAGAGTTTTCCCCTTTGAGCTTCACTCTGTCTCTACACAATAAACAGCCTCTCTTTCTTTTCTTCTCTCTTGTCTCTTGTTCGGTTTTGGCTTTTTGGATGTAGCAAAGTGGCTCTAATGTATCCTGTTGACTTGCTCCCAGCCCTAATCGCTGCAATTAATCAATCTTGCAATTTCGCACATCCAAAAACTCAAGTCAAGAAGATAGCTTTTTTACAGCACCCATTAAGTGGCTCTAATGTATCCTGTTGACTTGCTCCCAGCCCTAATCGCTGCAATTAATCAATCTTGCAATTTCGCACATCCAAAAACTCAAGTCAAGAAGATAGCTTTTTTTACAGCACCCATAAGTTCATCCTTATAGATTCTTCTTCTACTAAATGTTATCTACCTTGCTATCTCAATAACTAATGCATAACTCCTGCTTTTACTTGATATCATATATATATCCTATCTCCTAGCATTCCTCTGTAATATGATTATTTATGCAGAAATTCATCCCCATATAGTTGACCTGCAGCTTCACCTTTGTATTGTTGCCGTTGCTAGACAAGCCCAAGTCAAAACATATTGACTTGTGTGAAATTTCACATTCTTCTCTTCTTCTTCTTCAGCATCAACATTTCATCTTTTTCTTGACAAGATATGATCTCATCATCATCAAATGAAGGATGAGCCATGAGCCTTAAACCAAACCACCTCATTCTATGCTTATCTATTTCTCCATCACTCACAAATTGCTTTTGGAGAAAATGGACGCTAAATTGGTGATTGTTTGAGTAAACAAAAAAACTTACTGTTCAGCATTTCTTCTGACTTGGCTCTAGCTTCTTGTTCACCTCTTCTTTTGATTCCTGTCAACTTGGAGGTAAATGGGCTGCTTTCGGCGTGGATGTTGCATTGTTAAACGAAAATAATATCTACTTCTACTTCTCGTTTTAGGGATGGTTTATGTATAAATATTTTTAGACTGTAAAATGAGCTCAGCTCTACATGCATCATTTCCATTTTTAATCATATTGAAAGCGAAGCTGTTGGACTGGACTGCGGGACTGAAAATAGACTCCACTCATTTGTAGGCCGAGCCCAGCAGTATCATCATTATATTATCATATCCCTTATCATGATCGGAATCAAACAGACGGAGAGAAAAGTTGAGAGTTTATTATTGTTATTGTTATTAAAGAAGCTATTTTACAACTAGAACTGCCTTCATAAAATCTATTAGTTATTGCTCATCATATTATGCCCATGGTTGGATAGAAAAAAATATATAAAAGTGTAAGCTGGAGTTGTAAACGGGGCACTTGAAATCTTCAAAATCACGCCTGCCCATCTTTAGCCATAAAAAATAAAAATGAGAGTTGGACTTGAATATATATATAGAATATAGATGGATGGATGATTTTTGAGCCTGGACAAGAAAGAGATCTCATTCATGATCCATTACTTTATAGCATCCACATGGAAGAGTGAGTTGGGGCAAATTATGATCCCGTTTTTGATAAAGTACCATAGGGAATCAGACCATGAAGGGTTACTCCTTCATAAAGTACAAGTTTTATAGATTGTTTCAAATCGTTAAATGATGAATAAGTTGCACTTCACTCATGTATAAATAAGCATGACAAAAGATTCACTTGTGTTTGTGTTATTAATAAACTGTATAATATGTAGATGTATGTCTGGGGCAGTGTTACACATACAAGCTCATAAATGTTGAGGTTATCCTTCTAAAGATCAGTTGGTCAGATGAGCCATGTTTTGTTTCTTCTAACAGTGTTAAGAGTGTGACCAGACTTGCTAGTAAAATTTTATTTTAAAATTCTTGATCGTATTGATGCGTTCTCCTTTACACTACCATAACAAGACGTAGACACTTTCATGAGCTGACGAGTATAGTTAGAAAGGGACTGCAACTAACTGCAACAACAACAAATTATTTTTCCATCTACATTTTTATCATCATTCATTATCATCCCAGAAGACTTGCATTGCTCCATGCTCCATATTGAATCTAAGGCAATGTGCTACCAAAGAGCTGTAAATGTACACACAAAATGATTAGTTATTTACTTGAGCATAAGTTGAGCAACACACATCACCGCATGCTTAACTTAACAATCATTTTGGAGTGCAGTTGTAAAAATATTTCGGAACAGGTCTTCTTGCTCTCTCTTTCACACTGATTTTGAAATTGATGTTTTAAATGCTAACTGGTATGGTCTGGGTGCCTTTAAGACATAACTTGTCAGCTGTCTTTGAAAGGAGAAGGGTACGCACACGAGTTCACTTCAGGATATCACCGTCAATCGTGCTTGGTGTTAGTTTGAAGTTTGCTATAGGGTCAAACAGTTTTATGTGGATCCACACCACATCATATCCTCTCTAAAAATATGTTTAACATTCCTGCGGAAAAGTTTTCAATGCAGTCCAGTCATGATTTTTCTGTTCCTTTTTTGGTTACTGGGTTATTTAGGGCCTCTCCTTATTCTAATCTTATGCACTTTTTAGATGATGAAAATTTAAAATTCATTCTTATTTCGTTTCTCTTTTTGGGTATTATGATTATTATGATAACTTTTAAAATTTACAATCAAAACGAGTTGAGCATGAGTATAAAGTTGATGAAAATGTTGTCCTTTATTTGTGAGCCTCCTTTTCTTCTTTGGAGATAATGGATCTTTATGGTTGTTTTAGTAGCGAGAGGAGAGTTATATAGAGATATATTTAAAGCTACTACAAGATTGAAGATATTAATTTTTATATTATGAGTTGTTTGACTGACTGACCAGTGATTAAAACAAGCTGAGAAAGCAAACAATAGCAGGTTTCATTTGGAAAAGAGATGTAATAAAAGGAATAAGATTTAGCAATGAAGATTTAGCTCCTGCTGGACATGGACGTATCTTAATAATCGTGATCTAAACCTAAACCCAAACCATATCCTCTCTCCTAATACGAAAATGGTGATAAATGAAAGGAGATAAATGTCTGTTTGGCCAGTTTATGGGCTGCCGACGAAAAAGCGGAGACCACATTTGACTCTTTCTCTCTGCAAGGAGCATGTTGACTAGTGTATTTTATTTTTATGCTACTTTTCGTAAACACCTCAAAAAACAAGCTCATAAATGGCTCAAGTAACCCAAAGGAGCCTTTGCCTCAGCTCTCTGCACCCCTTCCTCATCCTCCTAACAAAGATTCCTGGAGAGCATAGCAGGGAAAACGTGTAACCCTCCAGCAGTATAAAGTAACTACATTGAAAGATTGTTTTCTTCCTAAATTGAGAGGAAAATATTTTTGTTCAAAGACGTGTGCGTGGTGGGAGAGGATGAGAGGCAAGAGGCAGTACACGAAACATTTTGTACAGGCTGGAGCTGGAGAATATATAAAATAAAATACGATGTCCTAAAAATTGGACCCTTTGATGTCTTGTCACGATCATTTGTTCTGTGACTGTCACTGTCACCTTCACAAACTCTGTAACAGCATTCCACATGTATCCATTTTGTTTTGTATTATTTATATGGGAAACGAAACAGATAGTTTATGAGCACTAAACTCGTCGGGTGTTCATTCCCTTTTCATTATTGACATAAAAGGTTTCCCGTTGTCCGCGTTTATGATTTTACTCGTTTCCCAAAAAAATATTTTACATCACATCACACCAAACATACCACTGATTTCAGGGAAGGAATATAATAGTGATTTTTTCTTGAAAATTCCAAGAAAAATGATGCATTAAAATTACGTGAGTTCCTTTTTCCTGTTATTGTGCTCTGCGGCCCCCTGTGTGACCTCCCAAACATTCCACTGATTTGATGCCTTGTGCTTGCATAAAGTCAAAGAAATGAAAAGAGGTAAAAACTGATCGTAAAATTCTTTTTACTGTGTAAAGTTTAGGAGTGCTATTTGAGTTTTCTGTCACCGTTGCGTCGACAAAGGGTATTTCTAATAGGTGTCATTAGTTTAAAAGCATGTTTTATGGAAAACCAGAGTTGAACGCCAGATTTAGTTCCGGAAATGTATCTTAAATTTTAGTTAGTCGGATATCTGATATTGGTAATATGTCTAAGGTGTGTTATTGTGAAAGTACATATTAATTAATGTGAATTCCTTTCCTTAAAATATCTCCAAATTATATAGGAAAAAAGATCTGCATAAAAATCTAGTTCAAACTACCAATTCCAAATGGAATAGATAACCCTTCAAACTTTGTTGCATAAGCCAAATGCAGTTGGTGTGTCTCTTGTAATTCTTTTCCGACGATCCTCATCTATCTATAGGAAACAGCTTACATGCGATATTTACATAAAAGCATGTATGAACGAAACAGATGAGTCTTTGCTTTGGTTTCGGATTCTTCACAGCATGAAATATGACTAGATAATTGCAGAGGATAACGAGAAAAAGTCTCCTTCGGACTTTTTACAAGCTGCGAAGTACATTAAAGAAGTCCATACATATTAGTATAGCTTAAAACTCTTAACTCAACCTCTTTTTTCCTTTTCGTCATGTCATGTGAAATGAGGGAGACCATTAACCATGTGGTTTGGTTTGGTTTGGCTTTGGCCTGGCCACTTTACATCCTTCCAAAGCCCCAAAATACAAAGATATCCCACAGGGTGTAACGATAATTCTCTACAACTTTTTTCCCTTCAAACATGATCCAACAATGAGGATTGAATAATAGGAAAAATAGGATAAAAGGTAACAGGTTGATGTTGATCCCTCAAAAAAGTACAGTACACAATCAGCTTTAGAACACATTGCATTGCGCTCCCTTTACACCGCATTGTTAGTGAGTGACGATGAGCACTAAAGTCAGCAATAAATTCTCTCCACCGCCACTTCACCACTTACCCACAAAAACCTAGCGCACATGTCCAACTTTTCTGATTTTTTCACATTTTACCTTAAATTTGTGCAAGCTCCAGTTCGCGAATCTCAATCCAGGTAAGGGGAAATTTATCCCTGGAGAGTTTCCAGCATTGCATTTTGCAACGGTCACGGTGAAAGTTTTTTTGCAGAATCCCTTTAGTGGTGTTACTGTTGCTGTTATTGTCAAAAGCCTGGTGTTTTTCGCCGAAATTCGCGACAAAATGAAGGGGAAAGAAATATTACCTGTCCTAATCATAAATATAGTGGTTTTCTTTCCTGCTACATCATCATCATCATCATTGTTGTTGGCAGAAGAAAAAGTGTTGACTGCGAATAAAGTGTCTAGCAAGTTGAATGGGATTCCCCAAGGAAATTTTTCACACATGTCCCACATCATCTCATACGACAACAAAAGCAAGGCAAATAAAAATAGCCTTCCATCCAGCTCAGAAGATGATGATGATAATAAGGGTAGATGGAGTGACAATAGGAATGGCAACGACAGCGACAAGCACCAGCCACTTAGCAGCCACAAACACCAACAACATCTTCCATTTTCTTCCTCCTCGCCGCGAATTTCTTCACAAGGCGATCAGGATCATGATGATAATAATAATGTGAGGAGCTCATCGAGCCAAAGCAGCAGTTATTTAAAAAGTGCTAACAGCCTCGTAAACAAGAAGCGGCACAAACGATCCTGTTTGATAAACTCAGTCACGGCTTTGGAAGCAGCGTATGCAGTAGCATCTTCTTCCTCCAAAGACAAAACCCAAAAAATGGTGCTTACTGGTCTCGTGGAGGATGTCATGGTTCTTCATAACCAGCATGAGCATAGAAGGAGAAGCAGAGGTGCTTCTGATGATCATGACGACGACACTGAAGCTCATACGAGGAACAGAATAGCGAATAATGATGATGACGACGATGATACTATCTTGAGTATGGCTGACAGTGACAATGACGGATATGAATTGTACCACAGAGGATATTCCATATTACACCCGGCAACAAGAACAAGAATGGGCTTCACTCCCGTTGCCGCCGTCACCATCACCAACTCAAACACAAACAGGATTGCCTCGACAAGTGGTGGTGGTGGTGATCCAAAAAGTTATAATAACAATAATAGCAGTAGCTCTTCATTATTTCCACTTGAAATGTACCATAAGAACATTTTATCATCCCTTGCAACAGAACCAGCCTATTCCTATCCAGCGAATAATAACAGTAAAAATCGACGAGAAAAACGGCAACAAAATATGGAGGTAGAGGAGCACCAGCAGAATCACCAGCTGGCTTCTTCCTGGGGAAAAGGGAGTCTGGCTCTGGATGAGAATAATAATGGGAGTGAAATGACTAACTCTCCTAATAAAAGTGCAGTAATAGTTGGAGATAGCAATAGTAATGGGAATGGGCATCATTTCAAGGAGCGGAATAATAATGGAGAGAGAATTCATTTTCAAAAAGAATTTTTACATGAAAATATTTTCCCTCAATATCAGCTAAAATCCGTTGCAAAAATGCCGCTGTCTTCATCATCATCGTCTGGCGATTTTTTTGATGAAGCAATTCCACGTTACGCAGTGCTCGTCCGAGTGAAACGTGTTATTAGAGGGGACCGTACGTTAGAAAATACTGGGATAATAATTGATGGTTTTGGTGCTCATCATGATCATCATGAGGATGGGCGAAACCTGAGGTTTTGTGGTCGTGGTCCACGCGTGTCAGTTAGAGATACAAGAATTTTTATTCTCGATGTCGATCCAGATAAAAGGATCACTCTCGCAGCTCACCCGCTACCTGTTACTCTCAAGAATTTGCGGAGGATTGATGAGTCTCCTCAAGAAATGCGAAAGCCGAAAGGTAAGAGAGCCAAAAAAGCCAACGGCAGAGCAAAAAGGTTTTTATTTCTCTGTGGTTTTAGACAAGCCTGATGGATATTACGGCTCTGTTACTCTAGCATATCATATCGTATCATCATCATCATCACTATCACATCGCCAACCACACCAGGAGCAGAAAAGAACCTGATACATTTCACATCATTTTTCTTCCCTTTCATGGCTTTTGATGGTTGGCTGATCATTAACAGAGCCGAGTCTTCTTCTTCTTCTCCTCGATGTAGATTGGATTGGGGAATTGAATTACTTTTCTTCTTTGACTTCTTCTGTTCGTCTCCTCTCTTCTTCTCTTTCCAGAACAAAAGCTATATCAGATCAGATTTTATATAGCCATTGCCATCGGTGCTCATCACCGAGCAAATGATTATTAAAAAGCTAAAGTTTCAAAAGTAATTTCAATTAGGAGGCTAATCCAAAATAATTTGGGGGGAAAGGGTGGAGCTCCTTTTACTCATCGAGTTTAATTGACATCCATAATCTTTTCCGATAGATATAACCTCAACCATGCGTCACATATCTTCTTATTGTATCACTTTTTGAACTAAACTGATATGCATTCGTGAGTGGAAGCACGTGAAAAAGGAGTAGTAGAAGACGGAGGTCGAACAGATATTTCCTTTATCAGAGATTGGAATCTTATTCAAAGTGCCAGAAATTTCCTTTTGCTTTTTGCTTCGTATAAAGGGAACTGTTGCGTCGACCATCAACATCATCTTGAATGCATTCCTCCTTCCTTATTTCTCTGCTCTCGTCTCGCTCCAACAGACATTTTCTTTCCTGATTTGAATCTGAATAAAAGCGGTCATATACATCTTTTACAAAGACGTTTATTCTTATTCCATATCGATTTCAGTAAAAAGTAGTATGTAGGTAGGTNTTTCCTGATTTGAATCTGAATAAAAGCGGTCATATACATCTTTTACAAAGACGTTTATTCTTATTCCATATCGATTTCAGTAAAAAGTAGTATGTAGGTAGGTGCATTATCATCAAGTCAAGTGAACCGTGTGGAGAAGAAGCGATAGACAATTTAATAACAACCGGTTCCAATATTCTCAAGCATCAAATGTCCCATTTGTGAAAACGACTCTCTCCAACCTCCAGATCAGCACATATTTTTTGGAAAGAAATCTACACTCAAACTGCAATTCTTTCAACATTTTTTTTTTCTAGAAAAAAAATTGACCTGCTCTGGTTTTCTTTCTCCTTTTTTGTGATAGTTGAGTGGACGTGGACATTGCCTTGCCATATAAATCGACTCAAACTCATGTTCTTTCATTACATTTTACATTACTTACTTTTTGGTCGAGAGAGTAGCGGAAATCCGATCTCGTTTCTTGTCTCCTTGAAAATTCCAGGAGGAGCGACAAAGAGCAAAAAAAAATAATGGTTGTAGACAATGCCTAAATGATTACGCAGCATTTTATTCGATTAGTTTAGTTTTGGAATTATTTTTGTATGCAGAGCACATTTTTTCAACATGATTTTAGGGTTTCTAATGGGCTGCTGATAGGATTCTCTCCAGTCGTTAGCTAATTTGGGTGAACTAATAACGTCAATAAAATGCAGCTCCTTTTTGGTTGACAGACGACTTCTCAATTTCTCATCTCCATCTGCTTCTTATGTGTATGCCTTTGTTGAGGTTGTTGGTGAGAAGAATTGCGTGAAAATGACATTATTTATATATATAAGTTTATTCTTGAAGCCAACAAGTCGACCAGACCAACAGCAAGACCAGCGTCAGCCCACACGTTCCACAGTTTTATTGTGAGCATTTAGGGAGTTTTATGTATGTTGAAACAATGGTGCTGAAACTGGTGTATTATAATGTGTTTATAACGTATCTTACAATACTTGTTCTACTTGCCACAAAGAAAGGAGAAGTTATGGCGCATTTAGCATTATTACTTGAAAATGTTTTGACGCATGTTCCTCCTCTCCCTCTTGCTACTGAAGTCAAGTATAACCAGAGAGAGAGAGAGAGAGAGAGAGAGAGTGTTGTATGATATGCATTACATTATAGTTTAGATTCCATTCAAAAAGTGCTTCAAGCCTCTTTTCGCCAACAAAACCAACAATAAAAGCTTCTTATTCCAGGCTGGTGACTTTCGTCTTGTCTAAATTCAAATGAGCCCAACACATACACTCTTTCTTTCTCTCTCTGGACGGACTTGTAATCTCGTCACAGTCACAGCTGCCGCATTTCCCCCAATGGAATAAGAAAAAAGTACGTTTCAAAATGGAAATCATAGGCAGAGCAAAAGTGGCTGGAAAGAAGAAGGAAGAACAAGTCGTGGTGGTATGGTGTGGTAAAAGGCTACATGTAGTCAGTAGAAAAGAATTTTTTGGTGAAATTGGATACCACTTCCTTTTTCATGTGATAGGAATGCATTTTAAGGTGATGGAAATGAAATTGTGAAGGAAGGATATAGAGCGAGTGGGAAATTTTCATATTCCATTTTCACCAGGAGCCATGTCCTCTCTTTTCTTGCTGAATTTCCATCACTTCTTCATTCTTCGTCTTCTTGCGAAAGACAGAAAAAGGGTGCGTGAACGTATTTCTATGTGCGTGTCTTATTCTTGACTAAATTCCCTTTGGAACTTGAACTAACGTTGCAAGATGGAGATGGACTTTTGCTTCCGTCTTGTTAGCGAGCAGAGGAGTTGAGCAGTTGATGTAGATAATGAAGTTTTATCGAATTCTTGTATGAATAAAGCTTTACTGGAATATTTAAAGGAGCCTTGTCTTTCCCTTTTTGACTAAACTCGTCAAAGGAGACAAGGAAATTCACAAGTTTGAGCGATACTAGGAACGAGCAGAAAGGAAAACTTTATTTGTTAGCGGAAAGTTTTGGAGATGAATACACTTCATAGTATTCTAATTAAAAATTGAAAAGTGAAATTAGGAGAGGAAGAAAACAAGACTCTTTTATACTTTTATTCACTTTTTTAAAGCGCATAGCTTAAATATAAAAGCTTCTTGACGGATGAAATGAAAAGGCACGAGCCACCTTCATGTCGATGTCAAGAAAACAAAAGACGAACTAATAATACATGTTTCTCATCAAAGATTCCTCGTCAAATTTAGAGTCAACTCTTGTAGAGGCAAAATAATTTAATTTATTGACAAGCAAATTATTCCGCATAAAACATCCCATTTTTCTTAAATGTCAAATGTGACTTTTTCCCAGACAGAAAAAATGGAGAGCAGTAAGCGAGCAGGTACAAAAGTGAGCTGTCGAAAAACAAGGGCTGCTCATGACTTCATCATGATTATCTGCATCTCTATATATATACATACATACATGTATGCATGATCCAACATCAACTCCAAACAAAAAACAAGTGAAACATGCAAATATACAAGAGTTATGCATGCGACATTTCACTCTCCGACTGCCACTCTGCAACCTATTTATATATATAAAATGCATCTAAAATCGGCTCTCATTCTGACTCTGAGCGAGAAGCAGAAAAAATGGTAAACCGGAACAACAAGAAAAACCACTCGGCTGTCAATAAGGGAAATATAAAGCGTTTCACCACTCTCTCACGTAGCTACAATGTATTCAAAGGATAATATGGATTTAGATTTGAATAGTGCTCGCTCTCTATATCAATGTATGTCAAGTCAACTTCACATGCAGCATGTAATATAGCTATATATCTATATAGCAGCATATTTGCTATTTCATTTTCTCTTTTCCGGTTGTATTGAAATGTAAGAGAAAAAGTGGTTTCTGCATTACATAATACCAATACTGTCTATATATATTCCACACTTACACGTAGTAGTATTACACAAAGTCTTGTTTGTATATGTGCTCACGCTCACTCACTCGCTGAGTGAGTATATGTGGCAATTTTCATAATAATAAAAAGCATAACTGTGGCATATGCATTCATGCATGCATGCACGCCGGATTTATAATGGTGACGATATGACAAAAGTGTGTGACCAAAATGCCCAATGCATCTGGAGGGAAGGAGAAAGAGAAAGAGAGGAAAAAGCAAAAGCAGAAATGTATTTCCGAGGGGAAAACCAAAAAAAAGGTTGGTTAGTACTCTTTCTCACTCAACATAACAGAGGAGAAGAAGAAAAAGCAGAGCACAATGTTATGTTATGTTTCATAGTGGAAAAAACCCATGATAGCATGTTATGTTACATACTTTTCCATTATGTTGAGCATCCAAGCTAAAAACTCTACTTTACTTGCTAACTCCCGACATCATCAACATCAACCGCCGAAAAAAGAAAGAAAGGCATTGTGTGACTGGTGAATATAACAACCAGTAACGCGGAGCAGTAGAGCCAGCCCAAAAAGAAATCGAGGACAATGGGATATAAGGGGCTGAAAATGGGGAAAGTGTGTTTGTCTCTAGGTATATATAATATGCTCTTGCTTCTTTTCGTTGTTATTGTGTATAGCATAACATTGAACATACAGAAAACATTGTGGAATGAAAAAAACGTATTAATACTAGAAGGAAAAAGCAACAGCAAGCAAAAAGCAAAAGTAGAAAAAAAGGTGGTAGGACGTAGGAGACAGGTAGGAATAATAATAATATTATGTTGGCTAAGCACATGCATACATGCGAATATTGCGAGACTACCTTTTACGTAAAAGGTAAAGCCTGCTTTTTGAGAAAGTGTATTGCACATATAGCGTGTAAATGCTCATGTAAAAAGTTGGACAACAACAACAAACAGAGAAAAACAACTTACAGCTCAGGTAGCAAGGAAAAGCGTGTGTAGCTTGGTTTTGCTAACGCGTAAGGTGAATGAAAAGAAGAAGATGTAGAAAGAGGAAAAAGGAGACCACGAGGAGAAAAAGTGCGACATGAGGATGATGCGATCTTGCCTGATCTGCTCATAAGCTTTTTTCTCCGTTTAGCTTGAGCCACCACGTCATGCCACATCACACCACACGTATTTCCCATGCCGCTTCCTCCTCCTCAGTGTGTGTAAAGAATAGAACAGAGCATTTCTATGTCGCAATAAGCTCTGGCCACGGTTTGCTTTCTTTTTTCCTAATATGCTCTCTACTTCTCTTCTTTCCCTTTTCCTCAAAAAGCTAAGAAGAAAAGTATTCTAGAGAAAAAGAGCTATGCATAAGTGTGTGTGTGTGTTTGTACATGTGGAAGTGGTGGTGAATGTGGATATTGTGGATCATGTTAGCTGCTTTCCCTCCTTCTTCTTTTCTTGTTTCTTCTGTTGAAGGAAAAGCAGCAGGAGCAGCAAACACTTTTTGACTCCCGTTTTCCCCGAAAACTGGAGTAGCAGTGGAATGAGTCGCGTTAGTTGAGAGCTACTAGTATTCCTAGGCAGTTGCTCTTCCTCTCGATTCCTATATCGTTTGGTTTGTGTGAGAGAGTGAGTTCGCGCATCTAGCATCGCATCGGGCTCTTTCTTTCTTTTCCCCTTTCTCGTTCATCGTCCTCCTGTTACACAACCCAAAAGGACTGCTGTTAGCGGTGATAAGTTTCCCAACTAGACAGTTCCTAACTTGCGCTCCCCTATGTAACCACTCAGTTTCAGTTGAAACAAGGAGTATAAGAGTTTTTCTTCACTTGCAAAACTCAACATACGGCTCTATTCCTACATCGAGGTAAAACCACAGCTGGCTTCGCTGCCCTTAATGCTCAAAACTTGAGCTGAGCTGAGAGAATACCAAAAATATTGGAGTCGGAAAGCCCCATTTTATACACAATTCTCTTTTTCTTTCATTACAATTCTTTCTCTTCCGCTGGCTTCCCTTTTTATTCTTTACCAATCCCATATCCATGTGCTTCAGCTGATGTCTTCGGTTCTCTTTCAAGGAATTGTCTTTCTCTCTTTACCACTGGAGGTTTTTGTGAGACAATAAGAATAAGAGGAGTACGGGATAAGGATATATAAAAGCTGAGCTAAATTTTTAAGAGGAGGAAGAAGAGGAGGAGGTGCGCCGGTTGCTTTCTCTGAAGAAGGAGCTATGGGACCTCGTTGACTCTCTTTTCTTTGTCAAGTGGAATGTTGACTTTGCTCCCTTCAACATTATTGTCATTGCATTGCTCGAAAGCAGCTGTGTGTTTTAACCGGCTCGAGTCTAGAGTGGCTTTGTTGGCAGAGTGGTGAAGACTCTCTTCTCGAGAAGAAGGAGGAACACCAGCCAACACACAGAGACACAAATAGAATATGTTGCCAGATGGAGAAAGGCGAGTAAACACTTATTTTCTTGGAAGAGAGAAGGAGAAGCGAAGAGTGTGAGTCGTGAGTGGTGGTGAGAGAGTGTAAAGTGTGTAGAGCAATGACATTCTCTTGAACTAACCTCATTTCAATCCATTTTATTAATTATCGTCTTTGAGATGTTTTGAGGAGACAGCGGATTGGAGATGGTGAACAAGTTAACACGTGCTTTACTCTTTGGGTGACATGACCCGTTGAGAATCAACAGCTTTTTCCACACTTGAGAAAAACAGAAAGAAAAACATACAACTTTTGCTCCTTGTTCCCTATACACAAATCCCATTTTGAATGATGGAAAATGGGAAAAGTTGCTAGTTTGTGAAGTTTTGGACAGAGTTTTTGTTGCTGCTCTTGCTCTTCTATAGTGTTTGCGTGTCTATGTCTATAATATAGATATAGAGAAAGGCATATAATATGCATACATAATAATAAGTACGGTTGTGTTGAATTGTTGGTATTGAATTGGCAAAAGTTGTAAGAAAGCGTGAGACACCCGCCGATTTATATCTATCCTTCGAAAAAGTCCAACAACTCCAAAGGCAACAGCCACGCGGTCCTCTTGAGCGAGTAGCTCAAGCAAGCCACAAGTTTACATCGTCATCATATCATCAGCCTCCTCTTTCTCTCTTTCTCTCCACTCTTTCTTTCTTCTTCTACTTTCTCTCCTTCTTTTGCATAATAATGGCAAGCAGTAACAAAAAAGGTCGGGACAACAACAACACTTAGCCTTTCTCACATTATACATACAAACCTACGCTAAGTATATAACTTCTCTTGTTCCTTTCCTATTGCCATAATTTTATTCCAAAGTTTTCTCTTAAACAACAGCAGCAGCTCAAGAGGCTCAACACTTTCTCACACAAAGATCATCATCATCATGTGATGTGAGGGTTTAGCAAGTGCAAAAGTTAAAAAAAGGAAAATTTTTGGCATGTGCCTAAAAAGTTTTAAAGTGTACTTGTATTATCATCCTCATCATAATAATAATATTCAAGGTAGGAAATTATAGACAAACAATAGGAACACAAGAGGAGAAGCCATAAGAGCAAACTTTCAGTTGGGTTTCAAACTTGCATTCGATTCAATGTAAAAGTGAAAAGAGGGAAATGTGGGATCCTCTTCTCGTCTCTCATTTCAAACACGAGAGAAAGCAAATTTAGAAGTGGAATTTCTTCTACCTTTTACAACTGTTTTCTTTTCTCCTTTTTCCTTTACGGTGGAAAGGTGATGGACAAAAAATACTTGTGTTTTCAAGTGACTATGCATCGTGTTTCTGGTGGAGGATGGAAAAATGCTCACTTTTCGTAAGTTTATATTTCTTCTTTGCTCTCATTCAACTCAAACAAAGAAACTTGGAGATAACATAATATAAATAGTGTGTATTTTATAATGAAGAAGAGAAGATATAAAGGCATGAAC
>JAANSM010000186.1:0-38958 GCA_036850725.1 Orchesella villosa | reverse complement strand
TCAACTTTTCATGTTATTGTTGAGAAGTTTTGGACTTTGGAGTGATAACATAAGTTTTTCTTGTATTGTGTTTGTTGCAATAATCCCTACCAACCTACATAGTTGAGAGGAGAAGAGTGAGGCAAGAGGAAATTCCATGCTGATGTATTTTCTATGAAAAAGTTTTCCTATATATACAATATATGGTTTTTATACATGCTCATTGTGAATGAATTAGGTAACAATGACAGATGACGTTGGGCTTGTCATTTTTACAACTGTCAAATGTACTTCAGATTTTTTCCCCAACAACTTATCTATAACAGTTCACTACAGCCTACAACTAAAAGTGTTTTTACGTGTACTTTCTAGATTGGGATTGGATTGAGTAAAGTGAATGAAATGCTCAACTTTCGCTCAAAGTTTACTTTTGCTGACATCATGCTAGAGCCTTCATATAATTTCATAAGTGACATGACATCCTGAATGATTCTATTTTTATACAATGTTATATAAATAATATCCTCTCAACTATTGACTATTCATTCGTGCTATTGGAGAAGAGATGAGATGATGAAATAATAACATTGAAATTTATATTATGGAACGTGTGCTGCTCTCAAAAATACATGGATGATGAGGCGACAATGAGATTCGAACAATGAATTTTTCAACTGAATTGTTATATTGTTAAGCTCATATTTTTAAACAAGTTAAATGAAGGGTTTTTTAGTTTTTTACCTGGTGGACAAATACTTCTTGACTCCCGTCATCGGGTGTGATGAATCCCCAGCCTTTGGCAACATTGAACCATTTACACTTCCCTTTCTTTCTGAAGTAGGATCCGCTTCCTGGAGATAAAAAAGAAAGAAAAATTACAGAATTTCTAATAAACGTTTCATTGGTCGATCTCATCAAATCCAAATCACTAGAACATCATAAATAAAATCATTATACTCGAGAGAAGTGAGCATGTCGTATTGTTGCAATAATTAAATTTTAATTGGTTTGATTTCCTCGAAGACTATTTTTTGTACTGCGCATTTCAGCCCACGTCGACGTATGAAATCATCCAAAAAATGAGCAGTAGTAGTAGCATAACTGGTTCATTAATGTTACTAATAATAGGAAGTACGCTGTGTTATTTAATACGCTCAACTTTTTTTCTTCGAAGCTATATCAAATCTTATATAGTTAAGTTGGTTTGGTTTGGTTTTTGTTCAGAAATTTATGAAGACATTGCGTCATCTCGACTGTTTTGTATTTGTCTCAATTTTTCTGATGTCTTCTTCAATTATTTATTCTTATTGGACATAAGATAGAGTGCTGCTGCTCATAGGTATAAAAGTATGACATAATATGCTATATGAATTAGTCATAGTTTTGACATGGTTGATGATCTAACTTATGCCGCAGCAACATAGTAGAGATTATGGACATAATTACAGCATCTAGAATTTACAGAGGAGCTTGTAGGAAGTAGGAACGCTATTTCTAGCAAAAAGATAACAAACGATGGCGCACTATCAATTCAACAATAGCAACATCATCGTCATAATCATGATATACTTTTTCCATTCCAAGAAGTGAAGTAGCTGAGATGAACAGACGAACTATATATGTCTATCCAAAAACCCAAGCGCAATTTAATTAGAGTCGAGTCTCATAGTCTCATCCAACTTTTTCTTCTTCTTGTTTCCATCTCCCGTCTCGCGTCTCGCTGCACTCCTTTCTAGGAAGGAGTAAGCTTGGCTTGAAACAACATAAATATATCCTTTCCTTGCATATTGCTCTTTATTTCATCCTTCCTACTACACTTCCAAGTGTTCCAAGCATTCCTTTCCTTTCATTCTTTGTTCAGCCTCAAATAACATGACTTTGATAAAACCTGATGATGATGGTCAAATGTCAAAGTTAAGTTGCTGAATTTCCTAAATATCACGAATGTCAATACACAATGAGGACAGAGAGCTTAAAAACGTTGTGAGGGAAATGGTGACATGCCAAAATATTTTAAGAGTATATTTTCAGAGAAATGATGGTTTAAGAAAGTGAGATTAGGAGATAGTTTCCTTACTAAAAATCCATATACTCTGAAGAAATCTCTGTGTATAAACTGTCGTGGTAATAAATTGCGTCGTAATTACGTGATAAGGCAAGTTTCAGTTTAAAAGAAGCTTGATATACATTCAACAAGGAAAAACTTATACAAAACAAGAACGCAGCAATAGTGAATAGCAATGTCTGCCCATTAAAGTTATATACTTTCTTTTTATCTAACACATCATTATCATTACCGACATTGACACAGCTTCAGCTTCTGTTTCTTTGTAGAAAGGATTCCAACATTTCCAAGAAAAGACTCACAATCAGAGAAAACAAAAAAAAACGACGACGACTCCATATACGTTTTCCAATTCCAACTGTTCAACCTTCTTTTGCAAACTTGTTTTTAGTCCCATTTATTTCAGTAAGAAATCGTGCCTATAGCTTTTCTCCAGTGGAGAAGTAGCTATTTGTGTAGCGGAAAGAGAGAAAGGAAAGGAGAGATTTTTCATTAAACTTCTTGAATGAAATCAGACAAGGGACATGGACAGCATCCGTCGGATCCCCCAATTCTCTCTCTCCCCAGCCCCCACCACAATTCCATTTCGTTTTTCGACAACTCAGCAGAAAAGACAGGTTTTGAAGCATTGATGGATCAAATGGAAGAAGAAAAAAAGGAATGACGATCCAATATAGAAGAAAACGAGCACGAAGAAAATGCCTACAATCTCCAAACACAAAAGGAAAGTATAAAAAGGAAAGGAAAAAAAGGGAGTAGAAAAAAGTTGAAACGAAAAAAGAATCGATATTGGAGATGCTACATTCTACATTGAAGATTATAAGCGAAAGCCATTCCATATAGGAAAAAAATGGTATTGGAGAAGTCTATTCTATAAATTAAATCCGAATCGAAGGAGAGAGAAAAAATAATAATGGCTGGCTTTCCATCGTATAGAGAATATATAGGCGTTTCACATATATGAGAAAACATATATACTTTATATACTTTTATATAAAAACTCCTATACAAGATGACAAAAAGCTAGTGCCACGCTGTTGGTGCAGAAGATGATGTGATGTTCGTCAGAAAAAGTGTACATTGTGGATTTCATTATAACTTGCGCATACATAGATATATATTGGGTCCCCCATTTTTCACATAATAATACATATCCGAAAAAAGTCCGCTGAGAGAGAGAGAGAGAGAAAACGGCTCTTATCCGAGAGAAGATTGAAAGTAAGGACAAATCTGCACTTATTTTTCATGTGTTTCTCTCTCTTATATTCTCTATGCACTCCACTCTCAACTCAACATCTCAAACTCTCAACTCAAACTCAATGTATGATTCATTCCTCAGAAATACAATTTTTTTCTTCTCCCGTGTGATGCTTTGAATGGATTGGTAGAATTATTAAAGTGAAGGAGGAGTTGAAAAAACTCCCGGACCGGCCCCGGGTTTTATCATCATCGTCATCATCATCATCATCAATTTTGCTAACACACCAACCAGCATCCCCCCCATCTCTTCCTCAAGTTGAAGTTGGAAGTATAAAGTTGAAGTGAGTGAAGCAAAGTAAAAAAGGCAGAAAAAAAAACTCAAAGCCAACAGCCAAACTAAAGTAAGCAATAAAGAAAAAGAAAAAAAGATTGGTATATATAGATATTGTGAGATCAGATGGAAGGAATATAACAAGCGGTATAATCATATTCTTTTAGTAAAACTGCCGTGTCTATACATTTTTAACTTTCTTTTTTTCCTTCTACTTCTCCATCCACTTCTCTCTCCTTTCATCTTTCTCCGAAATAAGGAAGAAGAAAAAATAAAAGTTGTTAAAAAAGTTTACCATCCGCGTTTATTATATAGGTTTTGGCTTTTCACGTTTATTACACTTTTAGCGACTATATAAATTTATGTATCTGAATGAACGAGCTTTATAGTTAATATGCCTTTCTTAGATAACAAAAAATATATAAGGAGTAGACATCACATCCTATTTATTTATTTTTCCCAAATGTATGAGAACCCAAAAAGATGGAGAAGAGGAAGCAAAGAAAAATTGGAATCCCTAATCTAATATTATTGTCCAGGAATGTTTTTTCAGTGGCAAAAATATAATGGAATAGCAGCTACCATCAATTCAGCTAAAGAATACATACATTTATGGATCTATATATAAAAATCCACATTAAAACAGCAAGACATTATTGTGTACAGTCAACTGGACTGGATAAGTCTTATATACTTTCTTCTTGGGCATTTCTTAAATATTAGATTTGGTTGGATTCTTGGAATAAGAAAGAAAGAAGTGATGTTGGGGTTAGATGTGGAGGTATATATATAGATATAGTATTCTTCTCTTTCTTTCTTCCACCACCAACTGATTATTGTTTTTCCTCATCCTTCATGTGAAATGTTTTATGAAAAGTACCCAAAAAACGAAGCCGTCCAGTGACGCGAATGAACGAGCTGTCATGCTAACTTTTCATATTGCTTAGGTGCTTCCTCAGGCATGGGTTGTGACGTGATGTGATATACAAATAATAATATATATGAGATATTCTCCTATTCAGGATGAATTGATTTGATAATATATGTATGTTTTATTATTATAAGGGATGATGTGAAAGCAGGTAATTTACTTTTGTACTCAAAACGGTTACTTGATGCTATTCACTTAAATGGTAATATTGAACATAAGGTGCAGGTTTACATTCAAAATTGTCATAAAATTTCGTACTTCAAGCCTTCTCTTGGAAATTTATTACTAGATTAAAGATCACTTCAGATTTTAAAGGAAACAGAAAAGTTAAAGGTTAGTGGCTTCAAGAAATTTATTGAAATTTTTAATAAATTCATAATTATGTAGATTAGCAAGTTATAAGATGTTTATGTTTAAGTTACATAGATTCACAAAAAAACATCTGCATTTACGGCAGCGCATTTCTCCCTCTAAAATAAATTTAAGCAGGTATACCATCACCACACAGGCACTTTAATTTGATATAGAAAAGCTGAGTAGAGACGCTCATCGACTTCTCATCTCAGCATGTGATATAAGAATGGCAATAATAATAATGCAATATTCTTGCTGACTTAAGTAAGTTCCATGGAGTTGCAATCCAATCCATATATCCAACTCTTAACATCAACATCACCATCCAACAATTCCAACTTCTTTCAATCCGTGTGTGGATGAGGACGACATGAAATATGTTTGATATATGCCTATATCCTCAGTAGTTGAGTTCAATAATGTGGAACATTTTATAAGAAGGAAAACGACGTAGTTATAAAATAATAGGTTAGCTTTTTGCTTACCAAGTTGTTTATAGACATGATCAAGCATTTTGTTATATAGAAAAAATTGTATGTCTATATGTGCAGTAGGTATATTTTCATTGGAGACTATATATACTACTTTCGCTTTTTCACTTTGTAAATCCAACTTTATACTCTCTTCTGTTCAATGTTCATCTCGCGTCCTCCTCTTTTATTTTCGAGTCTCCAGCACAATTTTTTTTTCCAGCTCTCAAACTCAGCTCAACTCAACCTCTCTTTTCAGAGCTTGAGCTTTTATTCGTTCACTGAAATCGATTTTATTCTCAAAGTCTTTTCTGGAGAAAAAGATAATGTTTCGGATATTACTTCGGATATGGGAAAAAGAGACATATTATAAAAAGTTTCATCTCCTTTTTTTTCTCTCGAACTGGAGTGGAGGAGAGTCGAGAACCTTTCTCTCTCTCTTATTTTCCAACGTTCACCGTTCCTTTTATATACACAACTTGACTCTCTCTCTCTCAAGCTGATAATAATACATCAGCGTCTATTTCTTTCCTATATTTACAATAGATCTCTAATACTTTTTTTATACCCATTTCTAACTTCCAACTTCGGTGTTACTAGGCTCAATTCGGGATCCATCCGCCATAATTCTTTTTTTTTTCAGAATTTTTCTTCACTCAAAGTGTTATAAGCATACTCTTCTTCACATCCCAAAGTCCTCTCCTCAACCACCTTTTGGATATAAGTTGAGAGTTTTGGATAAGCTATATAGAGCTTTCATAAATAAGTATAATATTATGATGCTATATAGTATAGTATATGTATTTTTGTATCAACATTAATATCATCAGCATCCAATGAAAAAATGTGAAGAGGAAAGAATGGAGGAGGATGCGAAGAAAGGGAAAAATGGAAAAGTTGGAAAATATTACATTATGCTTGCTATCCAGGGAGACTTTTTTTTCGTGGAGAAGGGAACTAGAAAGAAACTAGATTTGACTTGTCAAAGACATGTCAAGTTGATGGCTGATGAGTTCGATTCGATGGTTCAGTCTGCTTTCTTAGGGGCTCGGAAATCAACTCGAGAAAAATTATTGGGTAGCCATTTTTTTATTCCTTCTACATTTTCATCTCGAGAATTTTGTTACTTCATACAAACATATTCTTAACTGACTCCAACCAAGTTATTTTTGTCTCATGAACAGAGAGTCGTGAACACAAATCTATAATGCTTGCATTTCTTTCCTTCTTACATAAATTAATGAATAACTTGAAAGTCATTCAAAAACAGCATTGACACCGACACCTACTCTAATGATCCACGTAATTTGTAATGAGGATTAAATGATCATGATTTTTTACAAAAGAAACAACCTCAACTTGTAGTTATTTACCAAACAATAATAATTTACACGATCTGAACATTAATAATACACATAAGAGTCAAAAGGGTTACTTAAACTAACATGAAAACACGCCAGCAACCCCTTTTTTAACACCCTTTTAATTCACCCTTTTTTATGAGTTAAAAAACCAGCTCTTGATGGTTAAAAAAACACACTCGAGATTGATACCCCTTCCCTTCCATATCCAATGAAAGGATTTTTTTACTGGAACTGTGTGGAGCTTAGGGTTGCTCTTGCGTAATGTGAAGAGCAACCAATAAAAGTCAAATTTTTAAGCTGTTCCATGTTTACTTCATCATTTGTCTACTGTAAAAGCGTAAACCAATCCTTTTTTAACAAGTTCTGAGAAATGAGCCACTTGACAATCGACAATCGGGTAGGAATGTATCTATATATTAAGCGAAAAAAGGTTATTTATGCTTTGTCTGTCCATATAATTATGTGCGGTAGGTTGAGTTACACATAAAAAATCTGTTATGGATAACCCGTCATCATATCGTTTATCGTTTACAGTTTTTTACCGGTGATGAAATGAATAGGATGAGATGAGACGAGGGGCTTTTTTAGTTCTATTTTTTACCAAACCGAAGAGAAAATTAGGGTACTCCAATTCAACGAACAATACGTGTATGAAAAGTGAAACGAAAGGAGGAAACAGTCACTAATAATAATCACAACAACAGTAATTGGCCAACCTCTCATTTTTTATATACTTTTTTTTGGGTAATATATTATATTTTCTCTTAAAAATGGGAACGAAATATGCGTGTATAAATTGCACAATGCATACGGAACAAGGACAGCGAGCCGTGAGCCCTTCCTTCTTTACTTACGCGTATAAAAAATCCTGTTTTTTATTCATTTTTTGGGGAGAAACCCTTGTTATTTACAATGATGGTAATAATATAGTCATCGCTCTTTCTCTCTCTCNTTTTTATTCATTTTTTGGGGAGAAACCCTTGTTATTTACAATGATGGTAATAATATAGTCATCGCTCTTTCTCTCTCTCTAAAAAGGATCCCTTCTCGTATCGTTTTTTTAGTAATTTTTCCCGAAACCATAAAAAACGTATTGACATATTCCGTCACAAACAAGTTGTCTCTACGCTTGTCCTTTCTTCAATTCCAATTGTCAATGCTTTAGTTTGATAAATCGTATTTTGATTGTTGATAATTGACTCGTTCCTCTGTGTCTATTTTTTAGAAATTTAATACCACCGATATACCGAGCAGGCATGAGCAGGACAAGGAGGGTTTGTTTGGAGGCTGGATTTCATTTTTTTGTTATGCGTTTTTTATTCATCTAATTTTTTATGCATTTTGATGCACTAGAAATATTTATGTATAAATTGTTCCAAACGGGTGGACAATAAAGGACACGCGTTTTTTGTTTACTTGAATAAAATGGTTTTTTGACAAGAGCAGAAAATGAAAACTTTTGTTTATAAATGAATTTTGAATTTGCTTTCCTAACAAATACGTTACGTTACGACCATCTGTATAATATACATAAAATATATTATCAATTGCTATTCAAATATCTGCCATTGCGGTTTTTTCACCCAAAAGAAATTCTTAAATATATGTATATATTTTTGCAGAGTAGAAGCAATTAATTTTTATGCGTTCAAGGAAAGATTGAAGGGCTCATGAGGAAGCCTTGAAAATATAACGAAAGTTATAATCAAAAGAAATCTAGAAGTAAACCTAATTTAAGAAATTGGTTTGTGGATTTTGAATCCACTTTAACTATGCCTATTTGGACTTCAGAAGCTATGATTTAGATAATTCCTATTTTAATTTAACCAAATCACATTAAAGAGGATGAAAGAAAAACTATCTGGTGAAACCTTTCTGCGATCTTACTGACAATTTTTCTCATCTGTAATCTGCTGAGAATTCATTCATTTGACGGTTATGAGAATTTATGACGGCGTTTAAGTACAACTTTCTTTACAGCAACAAGAAGCAACAAATTTTAATGCGTTCCAGGAAAGATTGATAGGCTTGAAAAAATAACGAATTATCATCAAAAGAAATCTAGAAGTTAACCTAAATGAAGAAATTGGCTTGCTGATTTTGAGTACACTTACGTAATTCAAGTTTTGAACTTGGGAAATTACATCATCTATGTAGTGGGGATTTTTAATCAGACGGGTATGAAAATATGACGCCGTTCAAGTACAACTTTCTGGCAAATTGTATATATCATAATGAACACATTTTATATGAATTTCTACACGTGCAGCCCACTTCCTGTTCTGCAATGAGTGATGATTAAGCAGAAATGTGATGCCGATACTTACACATTATAACAAACTATGAGCATTCTATTGAAAATTTGAACTGTACATGACAAGGATGAAATGAAAAAATCCATTTTTTTGTTCAAAATTTTCATGTTAACACCTTTACAATAATGAAATATCACATAATATATCTTTTCTGATCTTACCACTGGATTGGCTCGAACTGCCTGAAGAAGGGGAGCATGTGCCAGGCTCATCGGATAAAGACCCCGTTTCCGTCATATTTTTTGTGGTTCTTTTCACAAAACCACTTAATTTGTTGAATGAAATGTCTTTCTTAACAAGATTTTTTTTGAAGAACCCTTCTTTTCACAAAGTTTTTAAAGGGAGTTTCTAATTATTATGTAAATTTCAAATTTCGAAACTTCTATTTATATTTTACAAACACAATGTCAAACGTGTTATTAGAACCAAAATGGTCAACCGTGTCTGTTTAGTTGGTTAAATTGAACAACAAATTTACACACGGAGCGCGGACTCGCAAGTGAAGAGCACAAAATCACTTTTTCGAAGTTGGAAGTAAAGTAACAAGTTGTTGTTCTTGTGTGCCTCCTTATAATATTCTTCCTTGTGCCACACTCACCGTCTCACCAAGACGTCTGTAGTGAGTAAAGAGAGAGAGGGATGGAATATCTGAGAGAGAGTATAAAGTGGAGAGTGTGGACTGTGGAATAAAATCTGAAAAGAAAAACGTGTGACATATGAACATGAACGCAAGAGCTCTTTCCTCTTGTTCCTCTTCATTCAAACACACAACGTAGCTAGACCAAAGATTTCAGTTCTCTAGATGAAAAATACATTCAACATTCGTACAATATCTGAGAGGGGTTCCATTCCAGAAAAAAAAAGTTGAAAAAAGGGAGAAAAATATGAAAAACAGAAAAAAAAGAAAAAGGTGAAATAACGAGCAAGCTGCTGAAAATGCTCTACTTATACTTGTCACTCGATTCTACAATACACACGGGTGGCTCTATATATCCATATAGATCTCTTTTGCTTTATAAACAAAAATGTATAGTGAAAAAGATCGAAACATTCTCTCTACTAGATATATTCCATTGTGTGAGTTATTATATAGTGAACAGAAAGTTGAGTGTAAAGAGAAGAATAATATGTTTCTTCCGCTCTCAGTTGTTCGTATTATTTCACAATCCCAAAAAATCTATATAGGAAGCTATTACTATACCCTGTAAACTATAAAATGTAAGTATTTGGTTCGGTATATGTACTTAGATTTGTAAAGTGGTGTATGTGGTGATCTTGACTTTTGGTTGATGCAAGACATTTTGTAAGATTTTAAATAATTCCCATACGTGCATAAATGTGCCTTTGCTTTATCTATCTTCGCCAATGGTATAATGCTTATAAACCAGTAAGATTTGGTATTGAAAGTAAACTTTATCAAATTTTTTATGTAATTATTTCATATAAAATTTTGAAATACGGCATAAATGGCGTGTAATAAATTCTTGATAATTTATAATTAATCAAATGTGATTATAGAAAAGCACACAAAAATTTGTCATAATTTTATCCATGTGGCTGAATCAATTGTTGATTTAAAATGCGTTTAAGAGCTGAAAAGAAATGTTTAAAGGGGACTTCATCAAATTGAACGTGAATGAATGATCCTTTGGATGGGTAAAAAAGTGTTGAAGCATGTACAAATTGTTGGGATCACTTTTTCATGTGGGTTGAACCCTTTCACGGGATAAGTGGTAAAAAAGTCCATTCAATCATTTGAATCTATGAAACAACACACCCACTTTATAGATCCTCCCTGTACCTAAGATGGAGCATGTTAAAAAGTCAACGGTGGATGCGCTTTTTTAATATTTTCCAAAGAAAGGCACGCAGGACGCAGAGCAAATCCTTCTTACCCTTTGCATCACATTCATATATACATTTTCTATTCTACATTCTTTAAACATGTAACATAATATAGAGAAGCTGATTGAGATGCTTTTCTAATGATTTTATGCTTTACCTTTGTTTGCGTAAAGTTTTGAACTCGTGCCAAATAAAAATTCCTGGAATTGAGGATTGGGTTGATGAACCATTTTATACAATGTAATTGGTATAGAAGAAAAAAATAGGTACTTAAACGAACAGTATGAATCAATAAAAAAAATTATGCATTCTCAGAACTTAGCCTAGTATTATTACATTTATTTTATCCATACTACACCTCTAGATACATTGCACCTTATATCATTAAATTTTATAATGCTCTCAAAAAATATTTTACTAGCGTGAAAGTTTGTTCATATTCTATTAAATTTATTATTTTAAATTACTGAAGCAGTAATTAATTAAAATTTGCACTACCACTTCTATCTACATACATTGTGATAGCTGTTAGCATGGAAGAACTAGGAAAATTTTCAAATTTACAAAACCCTATGAAATCATTGCGATTATTACAGTTCACAATTTTTAGTAAGACTTAAGTGTACTCAATTTTATTCTTTTAAATTATAAAATTTTGCTACAAGGTAGATAATAAGGGAGTTGCGCTGAAATTGGATGTCAAGTGTATTCTGAGAAGAATATAATTTTGGATATTGTTTTCCAGTCATTTTAGTCAACCGAGCATATGGAGAAGACCCCTTTTTTGAACTAGGGTATGGTGTGCCCTTTCCTTCTTTGCAGGAGCTACAAAGTCAAACTACGCTAAACGGAGTGGACCCGGACCCCAATCTTGAACGCTTTAATGCCTGGGAAGACGAAGAAGATTCGACATCAGGAGTAGCACAGCCGAAAAATCCCATCCGCCAAAAGTTAGAAGAGGCTGAATTGCAACGAGGTAAAAATACGCAGTTTAATTGGCAATTCTCTATTAAATTATTTATCCCAATTACCAATGACGTGCATTTCTATTACCTTTTCACTTAATATACATATAAATTCATTAACCATTTAATTTGTCACAGGTAAAAACCGTCTAGAGTGGGCAGACTCTCCCCTCAACCCCTTAAACCAAGAAGACTCCCCAAAAATCAAGGAACAACTCATCCACGACCTCATCAAAACGCGCAGCTCCTTATCCTCAGAGTACACTTCATCCAGCTGGCGAAAGTCCCTTGGTCACCTTCAGCACCTCCATCTGGAACAAACGAGGAGCCGCCAATGATACCACCAAAGGAGAAAAAATGACCACCACCCAAACAGACGCGGAAGCCTACGCTCAAGATGACAAGATGCTACTAGAGCTCCTCCCAAATAAAAAATGCTACAACAGCCTTACCCTCTGCTCGAACTACCTTAACAAATATGATTGCACGATGAGCTGCTATTTAAACCGCTGTTTGGAAAAGCCCAACACCAAATTCCTCTACCGTCTCCTCCACCAATATAAATACTTCGCAAGGTTTCTTTGTCCCACACTTGGCTCCATTTATGACGAAATCCCGAACATAATTAGGAAGGGAATAAAGAGAAACCGACTCTCCTCCTTTTTAAAGGCTATTGGCATCAGCACAAAACCTGAAGATCGTGATCTTGACTTCATCAAAAATGCTCCAACAGCACTTTTTAACAATCTGGTAAAATTTGGATAATGGTACTGAATTCGGGATAATTAAACCCATTATCGACGCAGCAGAAGCTTCAGTAATGGCTGAGATGAGTGGGAAAGGTTTATCCAGAATGCGTTATAGTAATCCCGTTTGCCGAGGCGTTGATCAGAAGAGTTGGGTATTTTCTATGGTGAACACGATAACAAAGCATCCTCACGTTTCGGACATGTTTTTGAAGGGATATTGGACAACTTCTCGAGCTCTTAGTAATGGCGTTCCTTACCCACTTGATGGTCTCTTCACCGCGTGGCTGACTGGGATGAGGGTAATGGCGGGGGCGGAATGCAGTTTTATTTCGTATGCGGAACAAGGAATGAGATTCAAGTGTAGTCAGAAGGCTCCTATTGAAGAGATTTTGGAAGTTTTTAAGAAAGAGGCAGAGATAAAGAAGAATCCGATGAACTGGATGGTTTGTGGAGCTCATCAAGTTAGGTTCCCGAAATGGTTTAAGAATAAAGTTCGCAAGAACTTGAAATCCGGTGGGGTAGCTGGCAGGAGTGATGTGGGAGATGATAATGAGGAGGAAATGGCTGCAATGCCGGAGGGAGACTCTGATCCTGGCGCAGACATTGAAAAAGTTGTTTCCAATCCGGATGAATTTTATGATGATGATAATGATATGTAATTAAGATTGATTGAATGAGGCAGAAAGATAAATGGCAATAAATACGAAAGATTTTAAAGCAAAGCGAAGTTTTGTTTATTTATTTTTGTCATAAATAATAAATAGGTTGTAAAATGCATGGGAATACTGACATGATTTGCATTTTAGCTTTCGGTCTCATTCTGTTTGTTTATCTTCACAATTTTCTCTTTTCAGGCTTTAACAACCGTTGTTCCGTTTAGGTTTTAAAAATCATACTAATAATTAAACAAACAACAACAACTCTGTCAATTGACAATGAAGGTGCGTACTCCGCGATAGGTATAAACGTTAAATAATATACAAGTTTGATGGAATTGTAGTATTTTTTCGTGCGTACATTTAATGCCTGGATGACACACAAAAATCGTGCAAAATTAATCAACCAAACCAAACTGTGAAGCAATGTGAATGTGAACTCAAATGTTGAGCAAACAAAGTAAACCCTGCCTGATTTACAAATTTTAATATTGAATATTGATCATGAATTCCCACTATTTTGCATGTCATTCTCATCTATTTCATATCAAATTAGAATCTCAAAAGCAGAAACAAAAGTGTCATGAAATTAAAGCCTTTTATTGCATCACTCATTCACTGCAACCTATAAAAAATGATGGATTGAGTAACATTGAATGGGAGTTACCTAAAATTTACAACCTACCTAATTTCAAAGCGCTTAACCAGCGTGTTAAGCAGGCATGAAATGTTGAACTTTTGTTAAAGCGTCTCAAAAAAACTTTGAATTCAAAAACTTCTTCTTCGGGAGCACCTAAAGACTCTCTCAATCTCAATCCCATCGAACCAACCACCTCTCCGCTCCGTAGTAAACTTTAAGCAGGTGTAATGGATTGTGACATGGTATATAAAAATATATATATAATATTATTACAATTTTTTTCATGTAGTCAACAATGCATGGCCACGGTTTAACCTGAAACCTGCAACGGCATGGCCATTAAAATGTTTTGAAATAAAATGGTTGAGACCTGAGACTGCCGACTGCAAGTTATAAAATTCAAAATTCTCCTCAATAAATGTGAGTGCAAACGCACCAAAGTGGAACACATTTCGACAAGTGCGCAAACATTAAACTGGGGTGATAGGTACCGGATAATCAATCATCTTACATTTGTCTCCCACGTGCAGAAAGAAACGACAAACGAATACATATCACACGAGTCGTCAAGAGTTTAGCATTTCAATCCATTTTTATTGAAGATTTGAAAAATGTTTCCCTGCAAAAGTTTCCTATTTCTAATACTCTCCATTGGGCTGATGACCGAAGCGGTTAAAACAGGTCCCAATTATTCCAACCGGAAAACCTCCAGATCACCAAAATCTTCTATAAAATACAACAGCTCCGGAAACACTGATGGTAAGTGACTTAAAAACTGAATTAAAACTTAATTTTAAAAGAATTTCAACCTAAAAAAATATATTTTTTCCAGGCTCATATTCAGGAGGAAAACTCCTCGCCCAAGAATCTCGACCTAATGGCAAACGTCAATCCTTATTCTTATGCTGCTACCCAAAAACCCGTTTCCTACTCCCATTCTTATGACTCTGGTCCACAATATTATGAGTCTAATAACCCACCCCAAAGCTACTACCGTGAATACCGGAGCCCTCCATCATCCTACAGTACAAACTACAACTCAAGACCAAGCGGAAATAGCTACCACTCTCCACCACAGAGGAATCAGCATAGAGACTCTTATAATCATCAAGATTCTGGGGAGCATAAGGATGGAGATCAACAAAGCCATGGATCTGATGATGATCTACAGTGATGGAGGATATGGGGACAATGACAGTGCTCATAATAGTAATGAAGCGGATTATGGGGGTGATGACAATGGGAGCAGCCACAGTGACAATGATGATGACTATGGACATTCTGGGTCGGAGTCAAGAGACTCTCCTTCAGTTTACAGAGGGCGGGAGGGAGAGGATGACAGAGGCTTTAGGAATTTTGAATATTAAATACTATCCCAAACAATAAACTTATTAAATATCTTCAAAGATGGGAAATATTATTTATATTTGTATTTATAATCTGAGCGTGTAAGCTTACCTAAAAATATTTGAATTTTGGATTAGAATAGAATCGATCTACCAAGACAAAAAATCAGGATTAAAATCGAAAGCAATTTGTACATTTATTATAACCGCAAAAGTGTTTTTATACAGTAAACAAAATTTTCCGTCTTGGCTAATCAGGCATAAAAAAACGAAGTGTCGACAACGATTTATTCATGATTATCACGTTTTAAACTAGGCCAAAGATTGTGTGTGTGTAGCTGTCAATACCACAAGAAATTGTAAATTATCCGTTTAAATAGCTTCACTTTACACTTTACTCTTAAATTCAACACGAATGATCATCATCCCATCTTCAGTCATCGTTTCCACTTGAATTCCTCCGCTTAACAAAAGAAGCCTTCGAGTTTTTAGAGCACTCTCGCACTCTTTACCATTTATATCGTAAAAATACATGATCATATAATACTTTTACATCGATTTTAAATCCATCGCCACTTTTGATTTTGATACGTAAAAAATCATCTTGAGAAAAGGAAGTGGTGTACAGTTTTTTGTTGGCTGCGCACTGTTTGACGCCTACATCTTCTCCTGACTTGCATGACACTTTTATATTTATAGGTATAGATTTATAACTTTGACTTGGTTTTTAAAAAAAAAGTTTCAAATCGCGTAACATACATTTATCTGTTCGCATAATCCACGTAGATTGGTATAAAGTATGAAGCGAAAGCACAACATGATAGTTTCCTTCAAGGCATATTAGTTTTAGTTAAAAATTTGATAGTGTTTACATTGCTTTATTATATATGATATACTGAAGCCCGTCCAAATCTATATGATAGGATAATTCTCATTCTCATTGTTCGCCACGGAGAGGAGATGAGATGATGATT
The DNA here is from genome assembly GCA_036850725.1 of Orchesella villosa. NCBI lineage: Eukaryota > Metazoa > Arthropoda > Collembola > Entomobryomorpha > Orchesellidae > Orchesella > Orchesella villosa. The sequence goes on along the minus strand of JAANSM010000186.1, from coordinate 22,774 downwards.
TTACCTAACTAAATTTTAAGTCATTATACCTTTTTTTCGTACAGTCCACCGACTTTTGACACCATTGACAAATGACTGTAGTAAAAATACCTGTGCAATAAAATGGCAGCCCCACTACCTCATCTGTATCACTTGTGCTTCCTCAATCCTCATGTGAGCAAGAAAATTTACTGCAAGGAAAAAGATAAATTTGAAATTAAATTTGATAAAGCTTTTTGTAAGTTTTCAGTTGAAAAAAATAACAATCGTTTTTCATCGTTCCTGAAGAAATGTTGAGTGGAAAAGGAAGCGCAATATAAAAAAACTCCTCGTCACGACCAGTCATAAGTAATCATCTTAAACTACAGAAAAACTTAAGCTCGGACATAAAATGGAGCCGCGAATACTTCTCCTGTGTTGTACGCTGTTGGTGGGCTGTTTCAACTTTGTAAATTGCCAACAAAAACAGCAAGGTGGTGGTGGTAGTGGAGGTGGTGACTACACAAATAATTTTGACGATGAGTTTTCCAATGTGGAAGGTATGTGGCAGCAATTTAATTTCAGAATTATTTTTTATCCATCAACAAAATAGATTTTCAAGTTTCATCCTTTCCAGGGAACGTTCAAGATTTGATAACAGCTGCATCTCGAAACGGAGGTAAACGTGCCAGCAGCAACAAGAAAAACTCCAAAGACTCTGACGAATACCACGTCGTGTATGAATCCAAGCCAGAATCCTACTCTAATTCTTACCACCACACAGACAAAGTTCGGGAAGCCCCACATTCCCACACCTACCAGAATAATGGGGGTGGAGGGAATCGTAACGGGGGTCGAAATAGTTATAGCCACAACCCCTACAATCCTTATTCATCAAGCTCCTCTGGTTCTGGCTCTGGAAATAGACGGCAGCAGCAACGCTCAGGGAATAACCAACGACAGGATGATTATAATGACGATTATGGTGACAGTCCAAAGCAATCCAACTCGAATTCCAAGCAGAAAGCAGTACCTTATGATGACTTCGATTATGATACTGATTACGATACCAAGAAAACTAAAGGATATAACGAAAACGAGGAATATGATCGATCAACCAAAGATGATTATCACAAATCAGGGAAACTTAAAGAGGATGACTTCGACTTTTATAGTCAAGACGCTAAGGATGCAAGAAATGGGAGAAGTGGTGGAGGTGGAAGGAGTGGAGGAAGAGGAAAAAATTATTCCAATTCTAATCGAGGTGGTGGAGGTGGAGAAGATTGATGAGAGAAGCGATTCGGATTATGATGATGGAGAGAGGGCCAGTCGGGAAGATAGGGAGGATAATCCTTTGGATAAGTATGAGCAGCGGACTAGGTAAGTACTTTTATATTAACTTTTATCTCAATTTTCTTATACTTTTTTAAATTTTATGTTGATAATTTATATAAAAATTGATTTTCAGGCAAGCGCTAAGAGAATATGGAAGATCGGATGGGAAGTCCTTCCTAAACGCTGATGGCTACAAAAAGAAGAAGTAAAAATTCTAAACTTTTTTTTTCATAGCCAACAAAATAACAAAATACAACTGACTTAATAAATAGTTTACCTAAGGCATATTATATATTAAAGTAATTTGAGTATGGCTTCTTGGCACGTAACAGTAATTTTTATGAGGCATAAAATGTGTCGTTTGTGTTTGTATTATGAAACGAATGTCAAATGATGAGAACCTTGCAAATAACCATGCATTTGTTATTTCATGCAATTTAGTTCCTGACGTGTGTGTGAAATATGAAGAAAATGAAAAACAAAACAAAGCCACTAGAGTGACTAGAGATGAATGACAAATTAAGTAGAAAATCAAGGTTTTTGATATTATATAACATGTAAAATAAAATATTATATATAAGTTAAAGTTGGTTTATGAAATGAAATTTTTAATTTATCAACTTTTGTGTCCTTTATTTTATTTGTAGTTTCTGTTTGCGTGTAGATGTTTTAGATGCTCTACATTCAATAAGAAAAGTTAAAAGTAGGATGCAAAAAAACGAATAAGTATTAAAGTTGAAAAAAGTTATTGAAGTTTTGTTGTAAATACAATAGAGATTTTTAATAAATAAACTGAACAATATTTTAAATGCACAATAAAACCTTTCTGCACGATTTCATAACGCGTTTTTTAAAAAGAGAGTTGAAATAAATAGGAATCACAAACAAAAATCCGAATCAGCAAGAGATGAGGTGTGAGAGTTTAGTTAGTAGTGAGAGCCACCATAAACAGGTGAAGCAATAGCAGCCGTCGTATAATAAGCAGGAGCAGCAATATATCCGGCAGTAGATCCGAAACGCCGAATACCAGTGTCAATCAGAGGAAGCCCATGGAGCATGAAGACTTGGAGCTTGGTAGCCAGTGCTAGTCAAAATCCCTCCGTGATATGCAACTCCAGCATATGCAGCGGCGACGAGAGCGAAAAGAATGATGAACTGAATAAACAAAAGAAGTTAAAATTAGGTTTGAAACAAGCTCCAAAGAAAGATCAAAATATTTTGTATAAAGATTTTATTTTACTTCACTTACGTGCTTCATTTTGACGTAGATAAAAAGATTCTTGAAAGAATATATATTAGTGATTCTGAAATAGATAAAGAATAAGGGTAAAAAGATTGCTGGCTCGAATATGAAAAGTAGTACAACTTCTCCAGTCGAATTCCAAGAAAAGAATGATGAAATAAAATTGGTTACCTACTGTTATTTATATTTGTGGAGCGGAAGGAGACCGGAACTGTGTATGGTATATTAAAAATTGGTATAGTTTGGAGTATGCTAGAATAGAGTATGGAGTGAGTCAAAGAGTAACAATGAAATGAATCTTTTTGCTGGCCACGCCATATTTACACCTTCATCTCATGTATAAAAATGTGTCTCTCTATATACTCTATATACATCATTGTTGTGTGGTAAAAAAGTGACCAAGAGAATGCATAACGGTAAAAACGTAGTAAACAATGAGCGAGGTACATCTATTAAATATGTATTTGTGAAGCTGCATACTATATACAAAAAATGTTTGTAAATAGGAAAATAGCGTTGTACAAAGGCTTTTAGCCCATGTTAATGAAAGAATCCTTAGAATGTGAGAATTTCTTTGGTAGAAATTACATTTCAAACTTAAATTAAAATCGTATATACTTTTTTGTACCTTCATTTCTTGACATTAAACACACATATTGCATTCCTTTAAAAACGCATTTTCTTATGCACTCTCAACTCTTTTTCTGTTATAGGAAAAAAAGCCTTGTACAAATCGTAAAAGAAACTTGCGTTTAATGTCAAGATAATTTAGTCCAGACATCCACTCCAACAATCTACACTTGTTGAGCTAGTGAGGTGAACTTGAGCGTGGGAAATGGAGAGTTGTGGATGTAAGTAGAGCAACTTTATGAAATGAACTTATATATGAAAATTGAAAGTGGTGCATCAACAGTCAGCATAAAACTACCATAAATTTTGGTTGGTTCACATGCACATTAAAAATGAATATATGTATTTGGGGCTTTTCTCATTTCCACACTTGACTTGAGAGATACTTTCTGCACTAGATGATTTTTTGATGACATTTGATGACATTAGCGAGTGAAAATGTGTTAATGAACAATGAACCAATCACTTACTTATTATAGCCCATTAGTGTCTACTTTTAGATAGCTTTTCGTTGTCAATTTGTCATCCATTAAATAGAGTTACTTATTCACCTGAAGAAGAAAAAATGTACACGCGAAATACTATTTTGACCCGCTCAACGAGCAAGAAACTCACAATAATATAAAGGTGGACATGAACACCTTGCTGCTTTTCTAATAAGCAATATCAAGGCTCCAATTTTCACACCTTTTATGACGCTCATCACCATCAACATCAACAGGGTACAAAAATATTATTAGCAAAATGGAAAAGGATGATCTTGTCAACTCAAATTAGTGTGGAGATTCAAATCAATTTCATTCATTAGCCGAGTTATTTACACTGATAAGGAGCAGGGCTTCTCATTACGCTTTCATTAAGGGATGATAAAAAAATAAATATATGTTACATAATAATTGGAAGCACCAACTAAGTACCTTAAACCAAAGCCATACCCAAAGTCAGGGGTAGTGTGCTCATATTACTAGCAATAAATTTTGAATTCATCATCATTCACCAGACCATAGGAGAAGGCGAGAAGGTCTTATTTTGATTAGCTAATTATAGCGTCCTCTTCAACCTCTTTCAACCCTCACTATTAGCACACTATACCACCTATTTTTATTAAGTCATAAAATATGAGTGCTATTAGTTATGAGTTATGATTGTTATTACGTAAAAAAATCTCTCACTAAAAATATCCTTTGGTCGTTCGGAGAGTGACGTAGATTGTAAACATTTTTTATGATCGTGTATTCTCTTTGGGCATACGCCCAGTGGCAAAGTATAGCAATACAATTTTTCTTGAAACTCCAGAGAAAAAAGAGTGAAGGATCGAAGGATGAGTGCTAGTTCTCAATTCCTCTCCTCTCTTTATTTACTTAAGGATGCGCTTTAAAGCCTTTAATTATAAACACTCTTCATTTCACAATCCTTCAGTTGGAACGAGGCAGAGAGAGAGAGAGGGAGAATGCAGAAATGTAAGCCATTTTACACGCTTGCGACGACGACTCAATCGACTCGCTAACAATTTTTCTTTTCTTGGGGCTCATTCGCAACGCTCACTTAAAATGCACAAAAAATTGCTTGAATGAACAACTACAATACAAAATTACAATGGTAAATAGCGCAGCAACAGCAGTATAGCGTTCCTGTTTGAAGAAAATATAGGCTCTGGGCTTCTTCTCAAATGTAGTTGTAATGGCTTTAATGATCCCAACTGCCAACTGTACTGGGAGGCAAGGCGTGTGAAAAATTTGTGCAGCTTCATTTTCATTTTAATGCACCTCTAAAGAATGTGTATATAAAAGACTTCTTATACTTTTTTACAATAAACTATATCATCTAGAACGAAACTCCCTCAAGGAAGGTCAACTATATGTGAGAACAGTTTGATACAATGTACAATAAGTCTGAGGCTCTGAGGCTAAAATGTCTCAGAGCCTCATGACTTTATCTTCTGCTATATATTATAGTTATCTCAAAACTCTTTGAGACAAAGACGATCCGCTTTACATGATATAAGGATAAGGCTCCACTCAACACTCAACGCCTTCATTATTCTTCAATTTTTCAAGACAATTTTTTTTAATTGTGGGTTTTATAAAGGTTTCTTCTGCTTCATTCATGCTACTCTCAAAAACTTCCCATTCAAACGTGGAAAAAAGGAAGTTATGCTTCACCATTTCCTCTCTGGATCAAAGCATGAATAATAGATAATGTGGTAAAATTACGCGTCAAGGAATTTATCATGTTATAACGTAATCATGTTACGAAATGAGACTAAGGGTGGACGATAGACCAGACACAACATTCCTATGCGTAAAGACTATACGTGATAGTTAGTTATATATTTTTATATCGGAACTACAAATATCGGAAGCTGTTAACAAGTTTATAATACGCTTATATTACGCATTATAAATGTGTTTTAGGTACATACACATTTTTTATGTTATTATGTACCCTGAAGACAATCAAGTTGTACGAGTATCAAGATATCTTAGATATCTGTGGAAATGTGGAAGGATAATCTGGTAATAAATCAAATTGAGATGAAGTTTTAAGCAGGGGATATTTTATTGTTTTTATTACGCTCAAATTACATGCTTATTATCGTTAGAAAATTGGTGTGCTGCGAATGAGAAGAATTGGAATGAAAATCAAAATCTTAACCCTGATAGAGGGGTATCGAATCGAGGTTGTAGCTTAAGTTTAATTGTGTTTTAATAAGCTTGTTTCACATTGGGTGTTGAAGTTTTATTGTTTTTTTGTCGCGTGCCTGTAACGGCAATGCGTAATTCCTTTGTTTACAAAGCTTTTAAGGTTTTTAGATTGGAGGAGCAGAGTAAGGTGCAAATACTACTTTTGCGTGCTCACATTTAGCACACTTTATCTGCATCCCTTATATGATATCTACTAACAAGTACAATCTTCAAAAATGTTTAAAATAGTTTAGCAGCGTATATTCAATTCAAATTAAAAGCTGTAGAAACTTACTTTTCTGTCACCTTGTGTCGAATTGTGGAACGGAACAAGGTATAGAAAAAACCTCCGAACTGGCATATTCCAAACATTTATAAAGATGGTGCTCAGTACGGGCGTTTAAGAGAAGTAAGCTGCATGTGGACGCAAGCCGAACTCTTTGTTCGTTTTGAAGTGTTATATTATATTGGTAGCAGTGGGGATTCAGCAAAGGTTAAACTGTGTTCACTTCATAATTTTAACGTTTGATTAAGTTTAACGGTCTTTGCGTTTAATTATTTTGTAAAATTAATTTAGCTACTATGAAGATCTGCACCTAGGGAAGTCGTTCGTTATGTGTAGATATGTTTACATAGAATGAAAATTCTTATCTTCTATACACTTTTTTTCTGAACCTTGGAAATACAGTCCCTCAAACAGCATCAATCTTTCAGGGAGCCGAGTGAAAGTTACATAGAACGAAGTAATGACCTCTTTTTGCTGATCTGAATAGTACGAAAGAAAAGCTAGCACACTTGAGCAACCTACAACAGCCCAGAATACAAAGTCTGACTTTCGGCTTCCCGTAGTACCACACTTCCATAGTGGCTCAGATTCCCATATCCACATACACATCCATAAAACCATATTATTTTAAGGTTGGCAGAATGTAGTAACGCAGAGATCTCAGCTGCTGCTGTACCAAAAACCAGAAGCAGAACCATTCCACGTCCGTATTGCTTATATACGGTTTGTTGGAGGAAGAGAGAAGCAAGTGGCAAGTGGGATTCAATGATTCAAGCAAGAGCAACTCTACTTTTCTCTCTCGTATCTAAAATGCATTTTAGAATGAAAGTTGAAAATAGGTCTCTCGTCTCTTCGGCCCTGCTCTTACTCTCGCTTTGTTATCATATTGTGGAGTAGTTTAGTTCTCACCAAAGAAGTCTGAGCCGGGATGAATGCAGGCAGTAAGGCAGACACACACATCCACATTTTATGATAGGATCCACACTCCACATATATACACGCGGGGAGAGCGAGGAGATACGAGAGGAGACGAGAGCATGGGAGTTACCATGGTTTCTCCGCCATTTCCTGGATCGTTTCATCGTTTCTTTCTCTTCATATATACAAATGTATGTATTATAAACACTCACACAGAAGACTGTTTATATATACCCCAAGCCAAGATCAAAATGCATTGCATACCTTCACTGATACCGACACCGACTGATGCCATTTCTTTTCTCTGTGTGCCCAACCAAACCTAACGAAAACCAGTGTTGAAACTGAAGCGAGACAGGAGCAGCAGAAGCAGCTCATTTTCATTGTGTTGTGGATGTAGTTGTATAAGTTGTAAGAGTTTTTACTAGGAACTAATACTAATATGCATTCTTTTATAAGCATAATAATATGCAAATCTGGCATGAAGAATTTTCATATTCATTTTTATCAAATAGCTAGCCCTAAAAAATTATATCATATAATGATATAAGATTGAAAAAAAACTATACAAATTCCTGTGTATATAGGAAAAAGGAACAAGACAGGCATAGCCACTATCCATTTATACATATATATGCTCCCTGCTCCAGTAGCTTTTCAATGGAACATATTTAGGCATGAAATCATTACTACTTTTATTACCTTCAACCTTGCCTATATCACTCTTATTGCTGCTGTCGAATGTCGATGTCCCACAAAAATCAGCTTACTTTTTCAGTCTTCAGCATAAAATTTATTCCACAGCACAGTTAGTTCAATAAGCAATACAATTCTTCAAATCTTATTTTAGAGATTAAATTCCAACCTTCCACATCAATTCATATAAATTAAGTAAATATCAACATCAACTTGTACTGATTCGCAAAAGACCAACGTAAGACACAAGAAGACACCTAATAAATACATGAGAAAATACCTGTGCTTGCTCCTGCTCTCCAAATTTGGTGGTCTGGTCTGGTCTGTGCCAAGGATAAAAATAATAATGAAAGACACGAGACCGATTTGGAAAGGTAAAGCACACACGTCTTGTCCAAGAAGAATGAATGAAATAATAGAAAAGGAAGACAAATAGGTGGAAATATCGTACCTTCTATATTCATATAAAAACCCAACTACATTTTATTAGAAACGATAAGCTGGAGAAACATTAGTCAACAACGAAAAATATCAACTATCAACTATACATAAGTACATTTATATACATTATATACATCCCAATTCATCAATCCCATCGTGTGTGTCTGTCATCCAGTTGAGAAGAGGAGTCGATGTCGATCATATTAGAAGCCCACGCCACGCAAAGTCAGCATGATTCATTCTTATTATAGGTACATATATAACATGCTCTATGCACTCTCATTGTAAATCAGACAGTTGCTGTCATCAAGCCCGTAATCATTCATTCGCACAAATGCACACATAAAACACGGGGGAGAGCGAGAGAGCAAAAGCAGTCATCCTTATTTTGTGTATGGGCTGACATAAACATGAGCATTTGTATTTGTACTGCTTCACTCACTCATACTACTCCTCACTCGGTTGCTCCTCGTCCTCCTCACCAGTCACCAGATTAGATGAAGAGAAGTGTGGTGAAAGGGAAATGGAAATTGCATTGATTTATATACTATACTATCCAAATATATATGTTTATGGTTCATCTGCAATGCAATACAATCCATTTTCACTTTTCCATTTGAATCGTATTGGAATTTGGAATGTAAGGTGCTCTTATAGGCTTTCCTGCTAGTAGACCCATAATAAAATCCTATTATGAATTTATGATATGTTTTTAAGACCCAAACCAAAGGAAAGCAAGGTTACGCACTTTATCATGAAAAAGGGGAGAAAAGGAAGAGCGTGTGGCGTGGCATCATTAATACTTGTCCTCTCCGACCCAACCAAAACTGAGGAAAATGTCAACCCTGAGGAAATTGTGTTATGGATTCTTGGGCATTAAGTAAAATTACCTTTATTTTATACTTCCTCCTAACTTCCCACCCAGGTAGTTAGGTATAGAAGGTACACGAGTAGGTATAGAGGTAGTATATAGTCGGCTATTTGTTGGGATTGCGTATGATGGCACGCTTCTTCAATTATTTCTTATTTATGCCAAACACAATGTCATTGACCTCATTTATTGTTTCTTTTCCTTCTTATCATCATATATATTGAGACTCCTTTTACGGATATCCAGCAGCTTCCTTCTGCTCCCCCAGGCCAAAAATTTGCTTTGCCTATTCCAAGCTCTCAAGTTTTTTGTGTATTTTTCTTGTTGGTATAGAAGGAAGAAGCAATAAGCTGGATGGCTGGAGCTGGAAGTTGGAATTTGGAACAAAATATTTATTTCGGAATTGTCATTTCCACCGCAGGCAACATTATATTTTCTCTAGCTCTGTCTGATACTGAATATCTTTAACTATCCCATATATTTTGGACTTTGTGATAATAGTGCAGTGGAGACAGCTATATAGCGTAACGTAAAAAAACAAAAAATATATTGGAATTTGGAATCTATATAGTTTAGCTTGAGCACTGAAACAGAAAGTAGGTATTGGAATTGGCATATTTCTATTTGTATTTCCTTCCGATCTCATAAAACCATATGAATCTATACTCATTTCATGTGCAAATCTATATATCTACTATAAATATATGAGTATTATTGCTTTTAGTTAGGCTCCCATATGCCCATCAAGCTCTAGCTCTAGCAAGAGCCAAAAGGGTCTCTAGAATTTGTGAAGTTTATAAAAGATTTCTTCTTTACTTTTCAAATTCAAGTCTCCATTGCTTTTTGCACTCCCTTCCTCGTATCCTAAAGGAGCTAGCCACTTTTTGAAGCTGATTTTTTAGGATTACATTACACACACACAACACCAACTACAATCTACAATCCTATAAGAAGCTAGAAAATAGAATAGAATGGAAAGCTGCTTTTATGTTCTTTTTCTTTTGCTCTGCTCCTACTATCATAATATGATTCTATCATGCTCTTTTTCTTCTTCATGTATTCCTATTCCCTTTCTTCCTTTATATAGAGCAGAGTTTTAGCACTGTGTACACCAGCTGTAGAGCATTTATTTCTCCTCTGCTCTCACACTGCTCCTTTCCCCTTTCATTTCGAAAATTCCAAAAAATATATACATTTTACTCCCTTCCTCGTATCCTAAAGGAGCTAGCCACTTTTTGAAGCTGATTTTTTAGGATTACATTACACACACACAACACCAACTACAATCTACAATCCTATAAGAAGCTAAAAAATAGAATAGAATGGAAAGCTGCTTTTATGTTCTTTTGCTATGCTCCTACTATCATAATATGATTCTATCATGCTCTTTTTTTCCTTATGTATTCCTATTCCCTTTCTTCCTTTATATATAGAGCAGAGTTTAGCACTGTGTACACCAGCTGTAGAGCATTTATTTCTCCTCTGCTCTCACACTGCTCCTTTCCCCTTTCATTTCGAAAATTCCAAAAAATATATACATTTATCCTCTGAAGAGAAGCTTTCCCCTGAAATTATGTAAGTTAAGTATGATAAAATGTATATATACAATAAATATGTACCTCTCTCTCTTCTCTCCTCCTATATAAAAGGAAGCGGCAAGAGCAACACCAACACCATAGCCTTTTGCGACCGACAAAACCTTCCCTTTACTATTCCAGGATTGTAGATTGAAGAGAGAAAGAGAGAGAGCTGAGGCTCAGAGCGAGCTGTGAGTTGTAAGTTGTAATATGGCCTATAAAGAATGGGAATGGGAAGAGAGCCGTAAACACTTGTCCACATCACACCGTGTGTTTCAAACATGACTCAACTGTTTCTACTTTATGGAGACTTTTATATATAGATGATATAGATAGATATACTTTTAATGTATTTATATATGCATATTGTGATGTTGTACTTTGTACTCTTCTGCTCTCTCTCTCTCTCACTCTTTTCCCCACAAAGAAGAAAAAGGAGAGAGCAGAAAGTAGAAAGCAGAGAGTTATGATAGGATATAGAGAACATGTATACATGTGTGTGGGTGCACTTTTATATGTATTATGTATTAGTATAATATGTGTCTCTCTTTTCTCTGCTATCACACACATCACTATCACCATCACCGAAAGACCTAAATCTGTCCATCTCCGGGTTTATACAAATGTTTATATACATGAGGCATGAGAAGAGAGAGAGGATGAGATGAGAGCATGAGAGCAAACCATCACATCACAAGAGGTGAGAGGGAATAATGTGGATCTCCACATTACATCCACATACACAACATAAAAGTATACATTAGATTACTTTGTATGAGAATAAGAGAAAAGAGAAATGAAGCATCTTTCTATTTGTATTTTGTGTACACTCTTGTGTTCTCTTGTGTTTTATGTGGATTGCATGTTGGATATGTTGGATCTTGGATTTGAGTGGAGTCTTCTGTATGGGGACTCTTAACTTAGACCTAGCAAATACAGATGAGAAGAAGAAAAGCGGAGAGAAAGAGTATAGCTTGTATATAGCTGCTTTATATACATCTCTAAATGTCTACTCAACTCAGCTAACTCAGTCTCATCTTTTCTCTCTTCTTCTGCTGCTACCACACCAATCCCAAACAATTTTATCGGATATATCATGAACAAGAGACGACAAACACAGGATGGATTTCTTGAATTCATATTAGAGCCAAAACTTTTTTTTCAGGGCAAAGCGGCAGAAGCAGCAGTAGCCAAAGTTTACATCCATTGAGAAGCGTTATTGAGGGGACATGAGAGCGATATGCATGTAAAATTGGGAAAATATATGAGAGAAAAAAATGATATCAAAACAAAATACACTTTTTGATATGACATTTTACCATTTACTTTTCATTCCTAACCTCCATACTAAATCGTACTGGATGTAGAGATGATGTCTTCTGATCAGTTATACTTTAATATGAAATGGAAAATACAAAAAAAAACAAGAATATACAAACCATTTCTCTATCTCCATCTGAAACTAAGGGATTATTGAGTGAAGTTTTGGAAGTACATATGGGAAATGTAATTCAGGAAAAAGTTTCATGAGAATATGTAATGTATGCACGCGTACATGTATATATATATCCACTCTGTCGTTAATATAACATCTCGTTATTGAGTAAAAGTTGTTTTTTGATGCTGAGAAAAAAGGATGTGTATTCATTATATATTCTCGTGTTTCGAAAGCCAAAAAATGTGTATATGTATACTCGTATATTATAAAATTATAATATGGTATTAGTTTACAGCAGTGCCAGGATATTTATGACACTTACAACTTACCTATAACTGCCAAACCAACTATACCCTCTTATTCTTTCTTTCTCAATATGTGTAGATATATTGTATATAAACATATAAGTACAAGTGAAAAATATGCTTCATATCTATACCCATAAGTATACCGGGCTAGATAGAGTGTGAGTAATAAATGCACTATGAAATATATGTGGAGCAAAGTTGGGCTGTATATAGAGTGGGACAGAGTAGGCACTAGGCAGCTTCTTTCTCTTCTTCTGCTTCTACTTCTTCTTTAACTTGCATTGCTTACACTATATTTTACATTACATATTACCTCGAAAAGGCGAGCTGGAATATCTAGAATCCCATCCGAATCCAACATCCAACATCCAAAGGAGGAATAAAAGGCACACATGCAAAAAGCTATACTAAAAACTAGCATGGTTTTACCTCACCTCTCTCTCTCTCTCCTGCTTTCCCACTAGGTTAAACCGGAGACTACAAAAGTAGATGTATGCAATTATGTACATGTGTGACTGGCTCTGGCTCTAGCTGCCTCGTCTAAAATCCTTATGTGAAAGTGAAACAGCATCAGAATCAGAAGCAGCTATATATAGAAACTCCATCTCCTTCAGTCTGGTGAAGATAGAAAGGCTGAGTGAGAGAGAGAGAGAGAGGGAGAGANCAGAAGCAGCTATATATAGAAACTCCATCTCCTTCAGTCTGGTGAAGATAGAAAGGCTGAGTGAGAGAGAGCGAGAGGGAGAGATGTGCTCTTGGTTTTACTCTCTCTACTCAGCCCTGCTTTCTAGCGTTCTCATTCCCTCTTGTAGTCATTTGTGTGTGCTACAAAATGTAGGATGTTCGGAGTAATACTCTGGCATATATAGAAAAACATAGTGTGCACAAATACAAATTTCATATGCATTAAAATACTTTACTTCACATATTCTCCCTTCTCCTTCTATATGAAAGAGAGTGAGAGTTGCAGAGTTGCTCACTCAACTTTGCATTCCTTCCTTACTTCCTTTTCCTTTCGAACAACCTACAACCTACCTACAACTTTCATCATGGTATACACAGTCTGTCTTTCTCTCTCTCTCTCTGTGTATACTTTCTTTCCTCTTCACCGTTCTACTTTGTTGTAGCACTAGCGGAACGAGAATGATATTAAAGTTGATGCTACAGCTTCCTCTTATATTTTCTATATGAAAGAGAGTGAGAGTTGCAGAGTTGCTCACTCAACTTTGCATTCCTTCCTTACTTCCTTTTCCTTTCGAACAACCTACCTACAACTTTCATCATGGTATACAGTCTGTCTTACTCCCTCTCTGTGTATACTTTCTTTCCTCTTCACCGTTCTACTTTGTTGTAGCACTAGCGGAACGAGAATGATATTAAAGTTGATGCTACAGCTTCCTCTTATATAGAGATTTATCCAGCATCCCACTTTTGTATTAGCTTTTTAGCAAAAAAAAAACGTACGACGATGAGAATCGGACGGACGGAGACTGGAAGGAAAATACGTTTATATACAGAAACATATTATATGGATTTGGGCTGTATAAATGTATATTTTCTGGGAAGGCAGTGCAATGCAATCTGGACTGGATATTGCTATATATATAGTCCATCCGTAGTCACTCAACTGAGTCGAGAATATATAAACGGTTTAGTTCTTCTTCTTCTTATGCTCTCTCTCTCTCTCCTGTTCTCCCATCCTTTTAAAATGTATGCAATATTATATAAGTATGTAATGCAATGTTGGTGTAAGCAAAAGCAGGGCAAAATAAGGAAAAGCATACATTTTGTACTTGTTATTTGAAGCACTGAAGCTACTCCTGCTGATGTTGCTATATATATTGCTCCTACTTTTATTCCAGGTTTGCATCTCTTCGTCCCTCTCTCTCTCTCATCTCTCCTTCTTTTTCGGTGAACCATATTATATTTTATATTAAGTGTTATATATATCTTTGCATGTAGAAAAAAGAGAGCAGTTGTGTGAGCCGTGAGCTGATGTAAAACGTGTATGTACTATATACTTGGTCCATGGTACATGCTGTGTATATGGTGGAGTTTTTGAGCCTATATAATGTCTCTATATAGAATATATATTCCTATATGGGAACGGAGTGAAGTGAGTGAGTGAGTGAAGGGATGATAATTGCAGAAAGTGGAAAACGGAGCAAAACGAAAGGAGGACGGAGGACGATACTATACGATAGTATATATATATATATAGTAGACAAGTTTTGAAGAGAGAGTAGTAGTAGAGGAAAACCTCGCCTTTAAAGTGGGAAAAGTTTTTTTATTTTCAACTTGCTCTCTCTTCTCTCTCTCTCTCTCTTCCAACCTTGTTACATATTACATACATATAACGTATGTGTAGTTTTACCTAGGACGTTACAAAATTCATACATAAGTTTTCTTATATAAGATATATATCTAAATATATATATAACTGCTGCTCTGGTTCTGAGTATAAGAATGGAATATACACATTGAGATTGCTACTCTACTCTAGCTCTCTTCAGCTCTCTTTTTTAGGCTCACACACACACGACTCACGTTCTGTGTGCAATATCATGTAGCAAAGTAGTAATGAAAAGGGAGAAAGTAGTTTGCAAGTCGTGGTGGCTCACATCATATCATCTACACATCTACTAGCTACTACTAAACTTTTCCATATATAGGATCTCTCTCCACGATGAGGCTAAGAGGCTAGCCGAGTAGATAGCTGGAGAGAAGAAAAAAAAAGAGAAAGTGAGTGAGCGAGAGAGAGAAAGAGAGCGAAGCTTTACTTACTTTTACATTTTGCATTGCATTGCTCTCTGCATCTTAGAAAAAGATGGAAGCAGCAGCAGGAGTAGCACACACTTTTTTTAGCTTCACAATTTCACATCACATAATATTATTATATTGTTCTGTATCATCGTCATCATAATCATCATCAACATCAATATAGTAGCAACGTGTGTGTCCCTATATATATCACCATTCAAGTGGAGCCCAAAAGAAGAAAAAAAGGGAGAGAAAAGCAAAAAGTTCTACTCAGAAAAAAAGCAATAAGCCACTATATTTATATATGTATATATAGTTTTTAGCACTTTTTACAAGAGTAATTCCCATCCCTCTTGATTCACAATCCAAAATCTGAAAAGTTGAATTGAATTTCTGGTACACACACACACACTCCTCTCATCTCAACACACTTTTTCTTCTTATATATATTGGAAAAAGAAGTAGAGGAGCAGTCAACAAGATGGAAACAAGGAGATGGAACCATGTCCATCAGGCTGAGGTTCGACAACGAATGTAGCACAAGTAGTTGAACATTCTTATAGAAGAAAAAAAAGTATATCAAATCAACAAATATATATAGTTCCTCTTATTCTCTCTCGTCTACCTCAACCTGAACAACTGGAAGGAAGAATAAAAGCTCAAAAGAAAATCATAATAGTATACACACAAGTTTGAGAAACATGCAAAGTGCGGCAGAAGAATGGGGCTCGAAGAAAGGAATGAAAGTGAAAAGGAAAATTAGGTAGGAATACATGTATTTATGTTAGTGTAATAAAAAGGTGGTTGTTGATTGTGATATTATTACGAAATGGAATTGATGATGAAAATGCCTGTTGTGAAAGAAAATTGGTGAAGGAAATAAAATGTTCGTCTCCCATTCTTCATTCATCATAATTACGAATTAATATCGTCGTGAGAAATGTGGGAATTGTGAAAAAAAGGTTGTCGAATTTCATTGAAAAATTATTGTTGATTTTTCCAAATAGGTCACTGGATTCTTAAAAGGAATTACAATCTTTTCAAAGCAAGATTTAGTCAAAGATATTATTAGAATTGTTGTGAATGCGTTGAGCGCTTTATAAATTGTTGCCAAATGGATCATCATCATGAATGTTTAGCCAATAACTTTTCACCTTCAAAAATTCTCCCAAATGTACAACTCTCAGCCAAATTAAATTATTAAGTACCTTCAACCTTCTCTGTTAATTACGTAGTAGTCCGATTCTGACTGCCAAAGAAAAAGGAAAAACAACCGAGCTAAATAGCTGGATTGTGAAAAGTTTTACGGGGAAAATGTTGAAATTGGAATTCCCATTGTTGTAAACTGTTTCTGTGATGTTTAATCGCTAGAAAACTCGTCGCTTGTCAAGTAATCACCAAAAAATACTCAAAAGTTGAAAGTCAACAGTACTTTTAAGGCCAAGTGCTAAAAGGAATTAAGAGGAAACGGATTCTGAATCAAGTAATTTATTTTAAAATTCCATTTATGCATACCAAATTCTTAAAATTAACACCTACTTTTCACATAAATTATATTAAACCTAATTAAACCCCTAATTTCACGATTTAACAATGATTTAGCAATTTTAAAAATGAAATTGATTTTCTTTGATTATTTGTCTTTCTATTCCAACCAAACAGGATAAACAGGAGGAATTTACAGTTAATTGCCAAATAAATGTTGAGAGAAAATACCTTCAACTCCAAGCGACATATAACAAAACGGATTAAAAATACTATTATAGTTCTTTAAAAAACCTGAAAACTCTTTCAATTTGCTCATACAAACATTCCATTTCCCTACGCAAATTATTTGCAGTTGGATAATGTCCCTCATTTTACAGGAGAAAACGAGGATAAAGCAAAATCCACCACTACTTTCTGCCTTAAACCCTTTAGCATAAAGCTAAAAGTGTCTGTGCAATTTATACTCTTGCAAAAATACTCATTAAAAAATGGAATTTATTACTTACACCAGCTAATTATTGTGGAATACATGCAAAACATTGTATGTGCTCAATTTTGTTAAACCTATAAAACTCTTTTACTATCCCATTTCATTCTCCAAACTTGTTGGTTTTATTCTTCATTTCCGCTCATCTAACCAACCCAAACCAAACCATGATCATCTCATCATCATTCTGATCATTATCTTCAAAATAAATCGAAAAGTAGAAGAAACTGCTGATCACCATCATATCAGATGACTTTCGTTTCCTCTCCTGCTATTCATTACGAGAAGAGGAGGTATTAAAATAGTAAAAATTAAGTGAAGCGTAAAGTGTAGAGCGGAAAAGCAACCCTGGAGATCATCACCACCACCACCAACTTCTCCTTGGAGGAGGTATTAAAATAGTAAAAATTAAGTGAAGCGTAAAGTGTAGAGCGGAAAAGCAACCCTGGAGATCATCACCACCACCACCAACTTCTCCTCATCACTTTTCCTCCATCCAATATCAGAGTTTGGGATCACCAGACATCGTCACCAAAAACTCAGAGAAGCACATCAAGTACCCCAAAGCGTAGAGGAAAAAGAGATGAATGAAATGAAATGAATGAAATACTTACTCTCTCTCTCTTTCTCCATGAATATTACGTATCTCTGATCAAAAGATACGATCTCGTTTGTACTCAAGTGGATCCTCAACCATTCCGCTCGTAACGATATTACCTGGCATATATACCAAAAGCTGTATATATACCGTATAACATTTACGTATCTCCTTTTTGCTCGACAACCGACAACGTCTGTCTTTGTATTTGGATGCTTTATGGTTATTAACAGCCATCCCCATCATCACCAGCAACAAGAACGTTGTCAGTACAGCAATAGCAGCAGCATATAAGAAAAGGCCTTGGCTTGGTCCTAGTCGCTGTCGCTACTTTCCATCGGTTTGTTATATAGTCTCGTTCACTCCATGAGAATCAACATGATCATCATCAGCCTCAACTTGAACCCATATAAATTAAGCTCTTGCTCTGGTCTGCCGAGTTTTTGTACGACATTTTTAAGACTTCTCTCAAAATCTTGCTTTTTCTCTTTACCTCCAACAAACCACACGACACCACCTGGCTAAACAGTGACTGTGAGGAAGTTGATATAAAATAAGTTGTGACTTGTTCCCCTTGACTCGACCTGAGAAACGAAGAGAAACGTATTTGGAGAAGGAAGATTCATAAATCGTAGCCGCTTAAAGAATTTAAGAGGACATCACATCCCACATTGCATAGCATCATCATCTCTTCCCATCTTCCTATATCAGGATCGTCCTCTGCTCTTTTCCTTCCGTCGCCCTCACATCGTCATAAGGTCATAGTTCATCATCCACCTTCTCTACTTTCCCTTTTCCTTCCTTATAACCAAGGAAGAGCGTTGTCGGTGGCTGATTTAGTTTCCCTACTGGAAATAAAGGAAGCTTGCCGGGGAGGCTAGGCATCAAGCTCAAGAAGAAGAAGGGTTTAAGAGAGAGAGAAAAAAACTAACGGATTTTTCTCTAGTTGTTTGCTGATAATACATACCACCGCTACCACCAAAACACATAACTTCTGTGTGTATTTCCTTCCCCTATAATATCCTATACAGTATCTCGTCTTCTCCTCCTATATAACTTTCACTCTGCTGGTCTGGTCTGGTCTGGTCTTTGGATTGAATATATATAATACATATATGCTTAAACCTTAAGTATATATCCTCCTCCATTACATTTTATCTATCTATCTCTCGTGCTCGAGTTTATTTGTCTCTTTTGTGTGAAAGAAGAAGGGATAAAGGAGAAAAGAATCTAAGGATAACAGAAGAATTCCAGATTCTTTAAGATTTTCTTTAAAAGGAAATCCAACAAGCCATACAGTCTGCTTCCTCACTACCTACATACATAACAACCTAGATACTCCACTCTCGAAGCAGCCCCACAAAAATACTCATTGTCAGTCAACACGAGGAGGAAAGCAGGAACAGAGTAGGAAGTCCTATATTCAACACCAGTATTTATACTGCAAGAAAGAAAGGAAAAGCTGTTGGTTGTTTATTCTTCAAAACATTTTATACGTTTTGGTTTGCTGTTTTGCTACATCAATTGTTTATATCCTAACCAACTTCTAATACTATAGAGAACTACTACTGGAGCATAAAAAATGCATGAATGTGCGTATTGAAGAGTGAGCGTTTGGTTCCCCAAAAAAATAGCGTACAGCTACGATTTTTGTTCCGGAGAGAAAACATAAGTTTGTAATATGAGACAGGATATATTATCATGATGCTAATGATGATGATATAACAGTGATTATATCATTGCCTGGAACTTTAGAAAACTCAACATCACATCACATCTCATCACAACTCAAAACTCATCCTAAATATTGAATGTGTGCAAAAAAAAGTGTAGCGAAGCATTATAAAGCAACGTGAATGTATAAACTTCATATATTTGGAAAGCTGTGGAAAAGAATTTCTCTTCAAAATAAAAAATAATAATATGTGTCCATGTAAAATGAGATGATATTATGATGCTATATGATGATCCTAATAATATGCGAGAAAGGAAAAGACGGGAGGATAGGAAAACAACAAGAGCGGA
The DNA here is from genome assembly GCA_036850725.1 of Orchesella villosa. NCBI lineage: Eukaryota > Metazoa > Arthropoda > Collembola > Entomobryomorpha > Orchesellidae > Orchesella > Orchesella villosa. The sequence continues at coordinate 3,031 of JAANSM010000186.1, read as the reverse complement.
AAGAGGAAAGCTTTGTTTTTCTTTAATAGATTAGTTACACACACATCCTATATATATGAAATTATGTACATGTGTGTGTGTTTCTTCACAACCCTAACCTGTACAAACACTTAAATTACATCTCGTATATATAAATTGTAACAAACTGTAACTTGTGTGTGTATCCTTATCGTCGTCTCACATCACATCAGATCTCACATCCAACATTGCTTCGCATCGCATGAAATGTTGTGTATATAAAAAGGTATTTGAAATTTTGAAGTCCTACACACACAGTTTTAACTTGTGTACACGGTGCTAAACATATGTATATACTTATGTGGTGTACGTGTTTGTTAATCGTATGAGGACGGTATGCCATAAACCTTTTTATGAACTTACTTCCGTACGTACATCACATCACCACATGAGAGAAAGAGGAGTAGCATCATCTCCTCATCTCACACGAGGATAGAAAGAGAGAGAGAGAAAGTGAGCGAAAAAGCAAGAAAGTAAAAAGCAAACCATTTCTTTTCTACTCATTCTCTCCTCTCTCGTATTGAAGACTATATAAGGGTAGGCAGAAGCTCCACACAAAGTAGTAAAGGAAAAAGGAACCAACTGGCAAAGGAACAAACAACGTTACATTTTACATCTCTACGTCTGTTATAGGTACGTACACATCATATTTTATAGAAGCAATATATATACTGAGCAGTGGAGAGAAAGAAAGAAAAGAGAACCGTGTAGAAAGAGAGAGAGATATATAGAGAGAAGCAACTTACTACTACTCTGCCGCTCTTGCTGCCTCCTCTTAAAACATATCCCACAGTCCCAGTACAGACGTAGTAAAAAACAGAGCGGTTACGTATATCAGTCTCCTCAATTTCTCTTCTCTCTTTAGCTTCAGGCTCTCTACGGATCTTGTGTTTTTTCTCTGCCTCTAAAACATCCATCGATCGTGTATGTGTGTGTGAGAGAGAGAAAGAGTTTGTAATATATAAAAACTTTTTTTGTGCTGTGTGTGCCTCTCTCTCTCTCTCTTCGTTGTGAGTGTAAGTGTGTGTGTGGAAATTCCTAGAGACTCGTGCTCAAACTCAAACTCAACTTTCAACGTCGGCATAATTCAGAGAGAAAAAAGAAAGATGTTTACTCAACACACACTAATGAAAAAATGAAGTTAACAGGTATGAAAAATGTTATTATTTTTAATATCAAGTTTATGAGAAAGGATAAAAGGAGGTAGAAACTCATTCCATTTTATTGATTTATGATGATCATGTTGCTTTCACATTTTTGGATGATTCGATTACCTACAAATATGGTGACATAATACGAAATCCAAAGTCCAATGCCTGAATATAATATCCATCTTTACGCAAGGGGAAATAATTCATGAACGTTTTTGTTTGGGTGGTAATTACAGACATGCTCAACAAGTTTTGATGTGGAAAAGAAAGAATTGCATACGTAAATAATACTCTAGTAGATTGGATTAGTCAAGGTCTCGAGGTGCATGATAAATTTGATAAATAAAACTATGATGGATATAAAATGTGCTGACCATCACAACGTTAAACGTGTCAATCAGGTGCTCATCACATGGCCCATTATGGGTGCAGTGTCCTAAAGTAAACGTTGTCTCAATGTTTTCTCATGTTTCGTCTGCTGATTAGAGTGAAGCAATCAGTGGATATAATGGTACTGCAATACTTCTGTATGTAACAAAGACATTCAAAATAGATGCTAGTTAAACATAAGGACATGTCATCGAAATTACAAGAACAACGGTTTGTTGGCTGAAACATGTATGTAAATAGGCTGGAACACGATTAGAAATGAAACTACCATATGTACATTCCATGTAACAATTAGTTGCTGAATATTGAACACCAGTTTTTTTTGGGTAACGCTTTTCATTTAAGTCATCACATGCTTTTGAAATGAAAAAATTTAATTCAAAATCATCGTAATTACCCATACATCGTAAATCAAAGTACTACAATGTAGGATATTATGATGTTTCTTAAATTTAGTTCATAAATAGAGGGGAAATTCCCTCAAGAATATTCACGAATCGATAAATACGAAAGTTCGATGAGATTTGGTGCTATGGTGTGGTCGTGGTCAAGAATGAAAGCTATTATGACGTACCGTTTGTACTTTACACGTCGAAAATGGAATTGTCATCATTTATTTAGTTATTGCATGAGGTAGATACTGTGAGGTCTCCCGAATGTTTGTGTTGATATAAAAAGACAACCAACCACTTATTGTGGTCATATGAAGGCTCCAGAAATTCGCTTTCACAGTTTTTCTTTATTTTGCCGGCAGCTTAATTGGATCACAATTACCATTAAAAAATTAGATAACGAGACTACTGTACAAATACACTACTTGTAGTTTGATAATAATATTAAAAGACTTAAAATACTTTGATTAAAAAATATTAGACTGAACTATTTAGCAATTCAATTAAAAGTTTAGCTTATTTACATAGTTGTTATCAATGGATTTAAAAAATCTAAAAACATAATCTTTAACCGTGGAGGGTTGTGGCTGGTGCAAAATACATTTTATGATTGTAGATTTGTCTTGCAGTTCTTACGTTTTCGGCTCACATGTCAGCAAAACCACACAGATCACATCAATTGAACTGACTTAAAATGGGTTATGAATATTTCTCGTAAAACACTCAAATAATAGGCTACTTATCCAACCAAACTTAAAGTATACTTCAGCACAAAACATATTTTATTATTGCGGTGCCTCAATCATCATATCATAAAAGTAATTATTGCCTCGGACATCGGAACTGTGCATTCATTCGGAATTTTTTTGACATGGACTAATTCCCACGTGTGGGACAATCATGTTTAAGATTTCTTCGCTTTTCCATGAAATTAAGCATCCATTTCTGAATTTGTAAGCAAAACTTGCAAATCAATACCTTATATCACGAACTTTTGAAAAGTTAAAAAGTACTAACAGAAACTGAACTCACTACGGAGTAAAAAATGAGAGTTAGCACCCAGGAAAATATTTATGAACA
>JAANSM010000185.1:0-39054 GCA_036850725.1 Orchesella villosa | reverse complement strand
GGAGGAAAGGTCCGTAAAAACAGAGAAAGCTTGATTTAATAGTAGATAAATATGTGGCGCAGATAAATAAAAACAAGCCTAACACAACCTCCATTAACAAAAAAATTCAAACACGCTAAATCCACTCAAAAAAATCTAACCTAAAGCTAAGTATATTATTCTAGCAAATCTCAGGTCAATTTATGACAATGGAGCATTTTATCAGTTTTCTAGCACTAAAATTGTGGAGACTCCTCTACAAGATGGCAGAATGCAGTCTTATTTTCCGCAGTGTTCGCCCCAGCTTCAGTTTTCGTCGTAAAAATTGTCAATAGATTGTTACACTCACACACAACAAGCACTACGTAACTTACACGATTTTACAACATTATAGTATGTGGTAATTATATAAGTAATAACAAACAAATAGTATATCATATAATGTATAAAGTATGTAGTACATTAATGTGTACTAACAAGCATCTGTTCGACAGATTGCTTAAACTATACAAAATCTTGTAGATTTTATATAAGCTTAGCACTTAATTATGAATAGAAATACAGTTAAAAGTGAAACTTAAGTCCAAGTACAAACTTCTATAAATGAAATTGTGCTTAAAATGACACCATTTGCATTGGCGAAGTGTCGTGTTCATGATGTCTCTCGATGTTTTCTTTCTTATTTCGTGATGAATCGATGTTTGCGTTGGATGTGAAATTAAAACCCACAAGTTTGGAAAACAGCCACAGGGATAAATTTTCCAAGGAATAATGCTAGTTGTATTTTCGTATAATTTAAAAATGACTTTTTCTACAGTCCTCATGAGTCATTTCATAGTAAGTATATCTGAAACAAACAAAAGAAATGTCAAATATTAATTAGTATCATTCTTGTGGATCAATTCATTCATCATAACATAACAATCATACCACTCATTTCCCCAATTTATGACAGAAATATATTTGCATTGAACAATCCATGAACTTTACGACAAGCTGATAAAAAGTGAATCGTGTCATTAAGATTAGCATTAAACTTATCTTATTTTTTTACGCAATTCCATTGCGTAACGATTTATTAATTACGTGTGACGAGATCACCAACTAGGAGACCGAAGGCTAATGTTTCATGAGATGTATTCTATATGTAAGTAAACCTACTGGGACATGCTACGGTTCAATTACCTTATCAGTGATTAAGAATGCTGTACTACAGTAGACAACTGAGATACGCTCTTCATTCATTTTATAAATTCATATACACATACTTTCATAGNGGGACATGCTACGGTTCAATTACCTTATCAGTGATTAAGAATGCTGTACTACAGTAGACAACTGAGATACGCTCTTCATTCATTTTATAAATTCATATACACATACTTTCATAGCAGTAAATGCATACTGTATTAAAAACGAAAGACAATCTTAAAAAATTCATTTAAACATGTATTGGATTGTAAAATAAACATTGTGCACAAAAGGCATGAGTATCGGTGCATAATTTATTCGTGCGTAAATAACTTCCATTTTTGGCCGTATCAGTTCCCACTTGATTTGATGTAGTCCCTTCCTCTAATCCTCTAATATATATTGTTTTTATAAAGATGATCGCAATACGTTGAGATAGTATGTGCATGTGAACTTGCGGTTCATTAGATTAAAAAAAATCTTGAGATATGTAGTCCCTTCCTCTAATCCTCTAATATATATTGTTTTTATAAAGATGATCGCAATACGTTGAGATAGTATGTGCATGTGAACTTGCGGTTCATTAGAATTAAAAAAATCTTGAGACTGGTGTTGTGAGCATAAGTATGTTCACATTTGTTACAAACATGCGTACAGGTAGTTTCTATGATTGTACGAAACCTACTTTGATATAAAGAAGCTAGAAAAATATACTCGAATAACTAAAGGGGAGAAAATTTTATGTAACTTCAGTACACAAGTGAGAGGAGTTGAGTACCCAGACAAAATCATGGCATGTAATATTGATGCAATGTATGCATGTATGTATCTAATCTAGTAGTAAATGCCTCGATGTAGGGTACTTGAATTACGGAAGTTGCGTCAGCCTTATCTCCAACTCTGCTTCATAATGTTTACCTTTGCTTTGTAAATGGCACAAATGTAATATTTCCATATATATATATTATATAAATAAGCATTTGCTTTGCATACTATTTCAGATTATCATAATTTAAAACATTTTATATGTACACCATGGGGGCAACTTATTTGATTTTTTAAATTAAAGCCAAAGTACATTTTAACATGCAAAGTATAACCTTGAGTACAATGCCATATTAGGTTCTTAATCGAAATAATTAATCTGGAAGAATGAGTGTATAAACAAGTTCACATCTTTAATTTAGGTGTAAGACGCTCTTCTATCAAACTTTGTAGGGCTATTAAGATATCGAATACATACGTCAGACGAAAAAAAATATTTTTCAACACCAGCAGTGGATACTTAAATTGCCAAAATATGGGAAAGACATGACAGATAAAAAGTTTGGATATTTCGATTTTTTTCCTACTGATATAAAATAGCCGCTTGGTTCGGTACGGAAACTAACTAAAGCTCACATAACGTAGAAAAACAACAAGGTGAATCTGGAAATCCTATGTAAGCACAATTTTTTATCTGAATTCATGCCAACATGTGTTAAGAGAAAGGATATTAGATAATAAGTATCTTAAATAACATAATCCTAATCCCACGTGTAGACCAGACGCTCGAATAATGACCGCATATGCAATGCAAACCCCGAAAAATTAATGGCTAATTGAATACCTTGGTGCATACCTACGTGGCACAACTAAGTACAAACATTGTATGGATTCTTCAATTCTTCTGTTATCCAGTTAATTTTTTCGTGGCAATCAATCAAGTTATTTTCGTTTATCACATTTCCTCGTATTATATTTACTCTTACTTTCTGAGCTAGAGCACGAGTTTAAGTTCTAGTTTTCACTCCTGAAAATACAAGTTTGAATCGGATTTTGCTTCGTGGTAGATTTCCGGATGATTTTTATCAACAATTTTATGCGTCTTGTAAGAGTAGATAATATGAATAATTTCACTTCTCACGGCAGCCCCTTAAATCGTTTCATTCACTACTTTTATTGGTTTATGTCACAAAACTTTCTATTTTTGTGGAAATGGCCCTCCTGAATGAAAATATTCTCATAAAAAACCTCAAAGTTAGATCATGAGAATCTTCCTCCGAGAGGGAAAAAATGTAATAATTTATGATTTATGCTCAACTTCAGGAATCACGACTATGAGAACCATTCTCGAGCACCTGGTACCGCATTACTCTCTCAAACATTTTACCCCAAAATAATATTTTACCACATTCAAGGTGCAGTTGCCATCGATGTCATTCATGTGGTTACGAAGGTTCACCATACAATATTTCTTTACTTCTAATACCAAAAGTTTATCAAGCACCTACTTTGGGTTTTTTATAGTAAGTTATACAATAAATTCAAAAATACAAAATTTGGTGAGCAAATACAAATCCCAAGATTGGCATTAAAGTAACAAATTAGCAAACATTCTGGAAGCGATATAAAGCATATGCAAATTAACAATCTGATGCGTAGATATAACAGTTCTCAAAAAAAAAAACTAATTTTGCAAAGCAAGACTAATGTTTTAGAAGGGCGAAACTACAGAAAGGCTAGGGTGGCCAAATATGGGGATGTTGCTACGATTGTGCATTCACTTACGACATCAATTCATCCCCTTTTCTGCTCTAGTCAATTACTGTACAACTGCTGACTGTATTCTTCAAGAAGCCTACACTTACACGTTTATGTATGTATGAAATGTCTTTATGAGATGATATTATGATATGAAAATATAACAGAAGTTGCATTGACCATTCATTTTGTATCATTTTTCCTTCTGGCTGGGCATTCTTTCTCCCCACTGCGGAGCAGATCACAGTGGTTACCAACGAAATGGAACGACATGCACATACACACGTCTGTATAGCATAATACACAGAGTGTTCATGAAACCAGTCATCTTGAGGAATAACTGTACTCCGTAAATTTGGAAGTGCAAAGAAGAAGATGGTGGTGACGAGAAGAGTAGGAAAGAGAGAGGTTGAAGCTGGTTTTTAAACGAATCCTGTACCCATGGCTTTTTTATTCTCGGTGCTTGAAATGTGCAAAAGGTACATCGTAACAGAGGCAGAATCAGCGCTTGAAAAAATACAACAGTACCCTGGCATCTCATCATGATCACGAATGTAATGACGATACAGATTTTTTTTTTCATTTTGAGCCACAGTGAATCTAATGGTTGGTTGCTACTACAAAAAAACCGAAACGTTTTCGTCTGAGTAGATACATAGTATAGAATGTACTGTATTTGCCCACATATGACACAATAATGCAGGGCAGCAAATTTGCACATGTATGCTTATAACAAGAAAAAACGGAGCTAACCTCTTTAAGCTCACCATAAGTTTACGATTTGCAATTAGTTTAGTAGTATCAAAATAAATGCGGACGAAAAAAAACAACATGATTTTAACAAACGCAATTTAGCATATCAGTTTAGTTACAAATATTTGACTTGAATTAATTATAAAACGCATGCATGTATTTGCCACACGTATTTATTTGTAAATTCTGATTTCTAACTAGGAACCAACTAACACGAGTGCTTTACTAACATGCAACCACATCGTTTGATACCCAAACACATTAATTGAGCAGGTAAACAAAGAGTCAAAAGGTAAAACAATCACGGAAGTAGGAAATCTTTGACTTTCGAAAGTTGGTTTTAAAATTTGTATTGATTTTAATGATCAGCCAACCATAACTTTAGAAATTAATGAATTCACAAACAATGCATTTGTAAAAACAAGTTGAGGCCTTAGGTCAACTTAAAATATAGGTAAAAAGTTTTCCCATCGATCGATGCTAAAAAGCACTTTTTTATGTATTGAAAAATAGAATGCACAGTAGAGTGAATCAAAATGTATACATATGAGGTAAATATATTCATATTAGAAGTGTATATATATATGTACTTATAAGTGCCTGTACGAATCACTCACGACCCAACATTAAAGAATTTTTTGTCCTTTCTGGTCTCCTGTATGTAACAGTACTAACGATAAGTTGCTATCTCATAATACAATACAAAGTAGACAAAGTAATGGCTTTGGTTTTTACACCTACTTTCAACTTTCTTCCACCAAAAAATCTTTGCAACCCAATATAACATCACATCTTCATAACTATCATCCTGATTTTGTAAGATGTTCTACCCACATGTAAATTTTTCTTGTATATATGCTACATTTCACATGCATGCATCATCACATCATGGAACTGAACTAGACCATTATCATTTCGGCTTCTCGAAGAAGTTAATAATATATTCTCCATTTTTTAAAACATTGAGACTTTACAAGGCGTAGGTAGTATACAATATACACATTTGTACGCACAAAATATATAACGTACAAGATTTTTTTTGAAAAAAAAAACTAGTAGACTATAGACTAGTAGATGTATATTATGTACATATTCATGATAGGATATTTGATGAAAACACTTGTGGTTACTACAAGACACTGTTTTATTGATGATGATGGTTTTGTTGTGACGATGATGATGATACACGTAATTGTGTGTAGAGCATATATAATGTAAGCAAGCGATGGGAAAATATTTCCTTACACTTCAAAATGAAAGATAAAGGTCAATAACACCCTCGAGGACCTAACACATATTTTTTTCTTTCTCTCTCTCTCTCTCCCTCTTACTCTTTCTTGCTCCTCAATCAAATCAACGTGATGAAGACTACTATGTATATCTTGCACCCACATTACATGTGTTGAGTTTGCAACTGGGCATAACGTAAAGGAATCTTCAAGTTATGGAGTAAAAGGTGGCAGTAATGGTTCATAGTAAAACGAGGAGTAGTAGAAGAAGACTACAACAATGTAGAGTTTGAGATCTTTTCATTCTTACACCGTACTCACTCAACTGCTCGTTGTTGATTCCGGCGTGTTGAGCAATGTGAGCAGTAGTCATGTAGTTTAGAAGACCTGCAAGAAGTTACTCTCTTCAACCAGTCACAATCACACAACATCTTCCCGAAAGATACAGCGAGTGTGAGTATGAGTGAATGGGAAATGCTGTAGGGATACCCACGCAGACATACAAATGACATGACATGAATTGCTCAGATAGACTTTTAAAGATTTGTTTGCTATATTATGCTGTTGATTTTTTGATGTATGTACATGTGCGTGTATATGTATATATGCATGTAACATCATCAAAACTTTTTCGCAGCTAAACGATCTAATGTATTATGGCAGGTACCTACCGTCTCTATCTCTATCTTTGCTCACCTACATGATACCAGAACATTAAACGTCTTGAAGAGTCCGAATAAAAAAACAACTAAAACATCTTCACTGTCTGTGTGTACTTTTTAAAAGTGCTAGGATCACATTCTATCAGACAGAATGAGAGGAACGGCAAAAGAATATGTTGAAAAAATATGTAATTGTTATATAGATTGTACAGTTCACCCAAAATTTCTTGTTTGTATTTATTAGTTTTACGGCTTCCCTAAACAACAACCAGGTATACACATAGGTATATACGAAAGAGAATGGAGATTACTCTGCAAATAACATCACTTGAAGACGTTTCAAATGTTAATGATGACATGATAACGACTGGCTTTGCTAATACATTTCAAATGATTATGAATCTTAATATAAACGAAGAAGCTACCGTTTGACTGTGTGCCATTTATTTCTATCCAAGGAAAAGTATCGGATGTTGCTAGTAAAGCTACTGAGGATGATAATGATCTTATAAGTAGCATTTTTATGGTAGTGTCTATAACACATCTAAAAATACAGCTACTGTATGTTACTTAACACAAAATATAAAAATTAAAATGGTTACTTCTATACTGGAAGCTTACAAGATGACATTTTGTGATAAACCCGTTACAATCACTGGTTCAAACAACAATGGGTATCTACATAATAATGTGACTAAACCAGTATGGACTAAACCCTGTCACCAATTCCTTCAAAGGCTGCTCCTTTTCAACATCCATGCTTCATATATTCAACTAGTTGGGAAAATGGAGCATCAACTATTTAGATACCCATCTATAATATAATACATCCCTTTAAAAATTAGGCATTCGCTACGAGTCCCAAGTAAGTAGTACAAACTACTTTACAAACATTCTTTTGAGAGTGACACACTTTTCACACTATTTTTCTTCGTGTGAAAATGTCACTCAAAGTTTTCCAGTATATTTGTTAAAACATCACGATCTGATTTGCTTTTGCTTTTATTCTAGAGCTCAGGGAAATAGGTTACCTTCTAAATGAAAATTTTGTTCTTCATTTTAACCCAAAAGGACTGTGTTTGTCACAATCGCAAATTACAATTATCTTCCCTTCTTCAAAGAAATATCCCACATTAGCTATTTTTTTTTGAGAATGTGCATTAAAGTATGTAGCAAAAGGATGGCATTAACATTGTCACATGGCGAACTTGATCTTGCTATATTTTCTACACAAACTGTTGATGTGTGTGTATTGTGCTAACGCCATGTTCGTAATGATGTAACATAATGATCATAATTTCTAAATGATACGCCATAATAATTCCATTGTGTCCGTTCAGCATCAGTTCACATGTGTACACACAACAATGGAAAATACTATTCTTCAATAAAATTGACACAAGACTGATTTAGCACAATGCAGGAAGGAAAACTCATTGTAATTACTTGGAGATGCTCATGCGTCACCTTAATCCGAGTTTGTGTGAGTGAGGATGAAAATTATCGTCAAATGTAATCTAATGGAATAAAATGAAGATGAGAATATAACAACTTGGCAGTGTTGGTGTTGGTAGCAACAAGGAAAAAACAGGAACATTCATGCTGCGCAGCAGCGATATAATGTTATATGCCTAAATGCATAGGTACATGTTATTCGTAACCCGGATTAAGATTTGGTTTATTTTTTTCCACGCTATAAAATCTATGATGAGCATTTGTCATAATAAAAACGATTCATTCTGTCTATTCTGCAAGTGGCGGCGGTGGTAGTGTGGTTGGTGACGCTTCTGTTGCCCCTCTAATATGTATATGTGTTTTCTTACTACCAGTCTTTCATGAGTAACGGTGAATTCATCAATCCAATCTCTTCCCATTGATTCAGCAGACCTGAAAAGTGTTTAGGCCTTGCACTACAAAGGTCCGTGCAGAGAGCAGAAGCATCAGCTAATACAATACAGTGTGCAACTGCCATCGCCATCACCTTTCTCTCAATTCTTCTTTCGCTAGCACCACAAACTAACTATCCATCTATAAATCTTACAAACTTGACCATCACCACACACATTCTTCCTCTTGTTTAGTGCTTCTTGCTTTACTTTCATACTTATAGCTTCTACTATCTATTGTGGCAGGAGTACCACACTGCCACCGAAAGCAGATTATTATTATCATGGGCGGCGGATAGATAGCTTGATGATCAAGTTTGCTAAATGGCAGTTAATTCAAGTTCAAGTAATTTTTTTTAACAAAAACTCATCGTCATCATCGTCAACATCAGTTTTTCATCTAATGCCCATTACTTCTTTATTCCTCCCTACAAAAACGAATTGAAATGAATGAACAATAAGCACATTTGGGAGACCGTTTTGTTGAGCTGCATCTTCTTCATTTCTTGTCTTTATAATGTTACGTTACAAGAGAACAAAAATGTTGCGCCATGACGCAGTTAGCCATTTTCATTTGAATCTGCATATTCCTCTACGGGGACAAGAAGAATGGGGCCAATAATATGCTCATGTGTACTCAACTAATATATATATATAAGCTTGAACACTCTCGACTCGATTCGCCAAAAGAATGATGATGCCCATTGCAAAAGTGGTGTGTGAGCAAAGTGCAAACAGGTGTAAGTACTGTTTCATCCAATAAATTAATTTACGATAAGTATCAATGACAGTTTTACTCTTTGAATGTAGTGCTTCAACTCTCGACTTATCAGTCCCTCAAATCTAATTTACTTTTAGTACCCTAAACTTGCATGGGTGTTATGAGCATCAACAAGTTGTATGAAAATGCCAAAATTTATTACACTCCAAAATTTAAAGACTTCAAAGATTTATGAAACTTATCAGGGTGCACTGCCGCTGAGATCTCTGTGCTGTACTCATTACTGAATCAAATCTAATGTCACACTTGACGGACTTCCAAATCTATTTGCGAGATAATTTTTTTTGTTATAAAAGCAAGAGTTATTCCATTTGATTTACTGACATATAATTACTATGTAGAAAAATCATCAATTCTTTCAAACATTTTTTATGGAATGCCATGCCATTCTCATGAGTTCATCCGTACACAATTTTATCTTGTCTTGTTAAAGCTTAAGATCTTGAAATAGGTGAATGCTTTCGAAGGCGAAAATTAACCACCTACTTATATGTGCATATTATCTACCTACTACACACATACTACTACACACTACACCTTTCTACCTAAGTATGCATGAACATCATGATAGTATATATTTTTTTTATTAAAATCGCTGCAATGATTACTACATCTATAAGTCTGCTATAGTGCGGTAACTCTTAAATACATCTCATCATCATGTAATGTTTTCATAATTTACTGTAATATTATTGTTGTTAGTTACAAGTGCTAATTTGTATGTGGTGTAACATTCAATTACAACTCAGTTTTAATAGCTGCGATGCAACAATGCTTCAACAGTCTCACTATATGGTGCTATACACTGAGAATCATAAGTGAGTAAATGAATACTACATTAAAATATCTTACAGGGAGGTTCTTACATACAAGCGTTGCAATCGTAAAAATAATGTAGTTGGCTACTACACTTGAGTTCAGCCAAGTTTCTACAATATGGCATATTGAACTATATAGCACATTACAATATCAAACTTAAAGTTGAGTCTCAGTTGTGTTATGGATAATCATCCATAAAATACATTAATTTTCATTTTATTTAATAGCAGTACGCTGCAAGATTTTAAAATTATGATTCATGGGGTAATGAATCACATCGTTGCAATCAACAAAACGCCTTAACAGAGGGTACAGGAAACTTGAGCAAAAATTAAAGTTCCTAGTTTTAGTAAGCAGGTAGTACAACTGAGTTCATGTTAGCATAACGAATTGATAGTTCGTTTAGTACTTGTTAATGTCGGGCGTCTCCATCCCAGGAAAATATAGCTAGAAGATACAGGATGGGACGAGTGACATGATGATTATGAATGATAATGAAAAAGCATGACTTTAAAATGATAATATTTCTAGGGTGCAGAAACTCTTTGCGTGTGTAGTAGATATATATATAGAGATATTAAGCCCCTCAATATATAATAAAAATCTATTACAGACCTTTGTTACTACTACGAAAAGTGCTTTTATACAAACCCATTTAACGCTACTCGTCAGAATCCTAGCTGCAAAGTGGAAAGACAATCTTAAACTTGGCCATTGTCATCATCATCCTTTATACCGTTTTCCGTTGGTGGTCATGGTCAAAAGCTGAATAATTAATGTATGAATATATTTATACATTATGAACTTGCAAAATTCCTTGTGATTTACATTCCTTACCACCCATCATTACTATTATTATATTTTATATGGTGCCAATAACTCTGTGAATCGTTGATACGATGCAAAAAATGCGATACTCCTTTACTCCGCTCACTCACCGACATAAAAAAGTATAATAAAAAAAGAGGTACGGCATGGCATGGCTTGTCACAAGCTAAGAAATTTGGCATGGTTGACTGATGCCAGAAGACAGATGAGAAAATAAAACACGGCAAGTCAAGGCGTGTACTTGAATATAAAGCACTTCAACTTTGTCATCAACCTTTCGTTAGTCACTATCCGATAGTGATTGAAATATAAACGAGATGGGTAGATTCTTCCCAATCATTTAGCCGGCTATTGTTACACATTGCTGAATTACAAATGATAACTCATCATCATCATTATTTCTTTCGAGAAATGTTTTAGACATAAGAATAATATATGTTCAAGAGACGAACTCTGTATAAATAAATAAGCACGTAGGGATGGATGCTACATGTTGTTGGTTTGCAACCAATTGAGAATGATTCTTTTTTTCGTCAGTGGTATGACTTGGCAAATGCTTGAGATACCTCGGGTTACTTCCGTCCTTTCGGTGTATACTCCATAACCTCTGGGCTCCTGCAATTAAGTTTCGTCCTAACAACTGAATGCGTTTTGTTTGTGGTTATATTTAAGAAAGTATCCTTGCCTTGTGCCTAGTTACTGTTTTATGCAAGTAGTGCAAAATCTGAGCATCTCATACATTGACTTCTGTAATGAAAGATGTTTGACCTTCGACCACCCCTAATTATTTGCACTATGCCAACTATTTACTTTTCTTCGTTACAGTTTAAGATTTTTGGTGGTGAGCAGTACACGGACTATACATGTAGTATTTATAGTTTAGTAACTACGGGGTAATAATTTGCTGGTGATTCTGTGTATGAGAGGAACGGGTGAGCCATAAAACCAGACAATTATCTCTTCTTTCCTTCCTACCTACTCTCTTTCTCTCACACGGTTAATTCATATAATATGGCATTTTAAAGTAAGCGTTAGCTTCATTTATTACAACAAAATTTTGTAATACCTTCTGATCTTCAGTGCATATAAATTCTCTTGCTTTGACTGCATCCTTCTCCAAAAATGTAAATAAACTACTTACAAATTTACCTCAATTTTAGTTTGAAATGGAAGGTACATATTTTTACTGGCAGGATTGCAAGTGTAACTAAGCAAGTCTTCAAATTTTAACACATTTTTCGTCTTTTTTTACGTTCGTAAACTATATAATATTTAGGTTGACAACAATTAGATATAATGTATGTAAACGATCATCAATTACTGAATTCCACAATAAACTTTGCAGTGAAGCATCAATTCAATGGAATGCAAATGCGCAATATCATTTTGAATTACATCTTGCATGCAATCTTGTTGGCAGGCCAATAAGTTTTTATTACAAAATGACAGTAAGTTGTTACAGAAGATGAGTAAAGTATTCAAGAAGAGCCCACAGTTTACACTCCTAATTATGATGTTTAGTCAGCTAATCATTAATAGTTGTATTACAATCATATTTAAAGATCGTACGCATTGAAAATTTTATCTGACGACAATTTATATATTCTATGCTGTTAAAATACTCCAATAAAAAACACGTATGGCATCATGCCATCCCCTATCATTTTGGCTCTAACGCTGTTTGCAGTAAACTTTTAAAGAAAATAATGTTTATAGTCATACTCATCATAGTCATCATCTAGTTGTTACAGAAGATGAGTAAAGTATTCAAGAAGAGCCCACAGTTTACACTCCTAATTATGATGTTTAGTCAGCTAATCATTAATAGTTGTATTACAATCACATTTAAAGATCGTACGCATTGAACATTTTATCTGACGACAATTTATATATTTTATGCTGTTAAAATACTCCAATAAAAAACACGTATGGCATCATGCCATCCACAATCATTTTGGCTCTAACGCTGTTTGCAGTAAACTTTTAAAGAAAATAATGTTTATAGTCATACTCATCATAGTCATCATCATTAACCGTTGTTTATACTTTTGAAGTAACCACATCTTTCATCATTATCAGGATCAACATCAAAAAAATTGTGTAATGGTTAAAAAGGATTGTGTACAGTGATAGTCGCATTTTTAAACACAAGACTTGATTCTTTTTAACAGAAAAAAAATAATATGTACCGCAAAATGATTAAATAAAGGTCGTCAAGTCCCTTTTATTCCAATGTCCTTTTTTAATACGTTCCGTCTTTATCAAAGGAAATGGTACTTACTTGTCATCATCATTTATTATTAAAAGATGGTTGAAAAATTATGCTATTAAAATGGATAATGATGATATGATGACTGTGATTATGATAACCGAAATGATTACCCTTCGATTGTAATCTTGTATGTGTTTCTTTTGAAATGAAACTCATCACATCATCAACTCAACTGCCGCATTTTTTCTTCTTTTTCTTTACCTTTGACAAGCACATTAGCGGTTGTCCACCTTTCGGTCGCTTTTTATATATGATTCCTTTCATTTTTTTGTGAGATTGCTATTTGGCCTGACATGCTTTGTAGTGAATTCTTACACATGTGTAGAGAGATATAGTAAGTAGCAGTTGTGTTGTAGATAAAGATATTGCTGCTCAACAGATTTGATGTTGAGTATTTTTCATATATGAAAATGACAAACAAGGTATTATTCAACAAAAAATAGAGTCAAATAGTTATTCATTATAGATGACATAAAATGCGAACTCTTCTTCCTTGAGGATTTGACAAGGAAGTAAGAAAATTCGCTTAAAAATGAACAAATGTATATAGTTGCATACAAAAGAACGCTAACATATTTCTAGTTAAGCAATTTCAAATGGGAAAGGCAAGAATCTCTAAACTGTTTTTTTTTGTATTTCACACATTCTCCACTCCAAACACTAGAGTACAGTTGACAGTACATTTTATCAATTTATTCAAGTGAATCATTGTTAGCAATTTCTAATTAATCTTGTACCTGTCTGTCGGCGCACATTACATGCTTGTATTTATTTAATGAAATG
The DNA here is from genome assembly GCA_036850725.1 of Orchesella villosa. Lineage (NCBI taxonomy): Eukaryota > Metazoa > Arthropoda > Collembola > Entomobryomorpha > Orchesellidae > Orchesella > Orchesella villosa. The sequence goes on along the minus strand of JAANSM010000185.1, from coordinate 25,348 downwards.
AGGTTTGATTAGTTTCATTACACTATGCACATGTAGTCGAGGTTGCATCTCTGCTTTGACTTCACTTTTGTTGTTTTTCGAAAAGGAAGGTAAGAAGAATTTGAAATTGGTTGAAAAAAATTATTGAATGGGTGATTTTTTGCATGCCAATAACTCACCTTACTACGTAATTCCTAGAATGGCATAAATTTATAAACTAGTTAGCATTCAGGTCTCTCCATTGTTTAACGACATTTTCATTTAACTTTGCAACATTTTGAAAACATTTTTTAAAAAAAGGGATTGGATTTCACAGAATCAAAAGTGAGTGCGGCTGTCTGCCACTAGTAGTGCCAGTCGACGTTGTGCACATCTTCCATCAGTATACTACTGGGATTGCAAGCAATAAATCCTTTTTTTAAGTGATTTAATGACAGCATTAAATAAATAGGAAGAATTCTTCACTTGACTTGTTTCAAGCAGTTAGTCCTTTTTTCCGTAATTGCCATGAATGAGAACGAAGGTACTCTGCTGTTTAGGTATATACATATATAATGTATACCTAGTTATTTATTCTTTTATGATAGAAGTTTGTATGAATGAGCATTATAAACACAAACTTGCTTCATTTCATGCTTCAAGTCACAGTCTATAAAAAGCAGTAGTTAGTTACGATTACAATTGTATTTTCTTCATACAACACACCAAATGATATGTGATACTCAGCAACTTGCTGAGTACACACAGAGTGTTGCTGAGCACGCTTTACTCCTACGTTTTTTTTATCGTCGTGTGAAGCCGGCGAGAAACGATAACGACTGTAATTGTGAGCTAAATAGGAAACGAGAAATGTAATAATGTGCAATGATAACAAAATGACACGATGATGATGATCACCGTGATCATGTTGCGATTGGGATGCTAAGCAATGACGAAGGCACGAAATGACATGAAATAAAGTAATGCGTCATGTTTCTTTAATAATATAACTTATTGTGGCTCATCCTCCTATTTGAAAATTACTTTTTGACTAAAATTCATAAGAATTATTGGAGACTGTTGAAATAAAGATGGCAAATTTCAACAAATGACGTAGTAGCCACAACAACCACACTATATGATTTACATTAAGGGACAGAAAGGGAATTGATACGTATCTTGTATTTGTTGACTAGACTAGACAGACATAAATGTAGCTTCTACAGGACAAACTGTTGCCCCTCTTATGAATAGTAATATATAGTTAGTTTATTATCATATACGGTAGTGTGCACAAATTTAGCTCAAACACATAACCGGAGTGATTAGATCTTTTAGGCAGGTATACCGAATAGTGCTCAAGCAGTTTAAAAATTTGTTTGCCTATTGTTGAATCGCCATTGAGAATAAATACGTTTATGTTGATGGTGAGAATCAACTCTGAAAATAAATGATTTCGTGATCGTGCCTTACAATGAAATGGGACTAGCTTTGTTTATTGCAGTACAGCGTTTCAATAACAAATAAAATATGCATTTTTTGTGAGTAAAGTAGGTCTAGTACTTTTTGGCAAAAATTAAATATGATTTAGCACAAAGCTAGAGTTGCTTTAACCTTCTCAATTCCCTAGTGAAAAACTTCCAGTGTGTTGAACTAACAAAGTGGAATTCGTGATGATGTCACAGTTTTTAAAAAAGCAAGTTCATTCTTCATGTCCATTCATTCACCTCTCAGCTCATAACACGTTTGACACTATCAGAAATTCGACTAATTTACAGCTAGACACGTTGCACCACTCCTTTTGTCTCTTTCTTTATTAGACTTTTTTTCAAACTCGGTTTCGGAATATAAAAGAAAAGTACTTAGGTACATACACATATGATGGCTGATGTCCTACTGCCTTTATTTACATGCTTAAGGCTTTCCTATGAATGACTACGAAGTTGAAGGTTAGAGAATTAAGCGTTTTTTTCTGTAAACAGCTTCAGGAGAAAATGATATTTCATTGTGGTAAACAAAACATGTTTGACAAGTATGTAGTAGTGTCTCGGTATCAAACTCAAATTTTTAACTTGTTCACTCATGAAAAGGATGCGAAAAAGTTGAAAAATAAGAAAAAGTTAGTGGAATCAAGTTGTTTGAATCGCGTAATCAGTTCAGAATTTCATATGGTGTGGTGTGTATTGAAATTTCGTTAACTTTGTTGCCAATAAGATTCCTTTGTAAGCTTAGTCACATATATATATTCAGGCTTATACTGCCCTAGGAGGGTGAATACCTGATTTGATACAACTACTTAGCTTATAAGGTAACTGCCATTTGAGTCATAATACTCAGCACAAATAGGACCACTCTTGTTGAGAACAACTCATCCTTGCACCAAACCAATCACACATGAATCTGCCACGGAATTGAAAGACTCGTTTAACAACCATGCATGCTTAAAATTTATAATTACTATCGGCGTTATTTTTTAGTTTACCTAACAGTTGATATGTATATACACCTTGTATCTACCAATTGAATCAAAGATATTATAACTTTTTGTCAAAAGACTTGTAATCCCGAGAACCCCAGCTTTCAATTCCCGTTCGTGTTTCTCTCTCTCTCTCTCTCTCTCTCGATAATACCTTATAGGTGAAGTGAGATGGCATATTAGAACTGAATATTATATTCACGCAATAAATTACCTTTGTACAATTCAAGCCGACGAATTGCGTTTTTACTATACGGAAGAGGATCATTTCATTAGGAGGAAAACAAGTCTAACGTAAATGATTGGAAATGCATGCTATTATGACTTTTATGAATGAAACTACCCAACTTGTAGACTTATGAGGAGATGACAGCGTCACATGATATTTTCCACACAATCACACATTAAATTAGGGATATATTATGATACGCAAACAAAATTGGTAAAAAAATGTGATGCTCATCGAATTCACTATGGAAAATGAGTCGTACTGCAACCATTGACAGATATGGTAATGACAAGAAGAGAAAGCATAATATTCATTCATCTTGAAAATTATACAATACTAAAAGAGCATTCACTTGAATTGTCAAAGTCTGCTATAAGATTTGCATCCAATCCAGGATATTTATACAGTTCACCTGTTCACCATATAGCATCACTACATAAATTCCAACTGCTTTATAGTTTTTATACAGAAAGTATATATGAGTTACAATGAAATAGTTGGCATAATTTGTTGACACAGAACCTGTTGCTCACACACTTGGTCATCTTTCTTTCAACCTCATCATCATATTATATACCTATTCCATAAACGACGCAAAGAATTTGATGCATAGCTGAGCTAAGCTACAGGGAAAAAAATTGTTCACATAAATAATTTAGCCACAACAGCAGTCAGTGATGGCGGACCTACCATCGAAATGGGCTTGGCTCTTAATATTCTTGTTTGCAACGCAATGAACCTTTTGTTAGTTGGTCAAGCAAGGAAGAGAGATGTATCAAGAAGTACTGACAAAGTGTGTACTGACTGATGATGATAGGACGGGATGAATCCAACGCAACTTAAAAGTGCATATAATAAGAGGAAAATGGTCCCAATCATCTTCCACACAAACTAACAATAGGAAAGATTCCTGTTTGTCTGTTGTAGACGTGAATAATCTTACTTTTTTTGTGAAGAAAAGGGATGCAATATGGTAAATTCGTTTAATGAGTCGATATAGTAAGAATGAAGAATTTGAATTTTGACAAGAATAAGAAATCGTACAAACACAATAAACCAGAGGAAAAGGGGAAAATACACTTGTTCTAATCAAGCTTTTCATGACCGCATACCAAATAGATCGATGCGATGTTAGCTGAGCTCTAAACATTATAACAACATCAGCATACAGCGATCAACAACGTGCATAACTTGCTCCTTGCTTTAGCACGACATACTTGTTCTCCTCTCTTTGCCATTTCATTGAGTGATGTAAGATGTAAGGATTGAAGATGTAGTATATATATACTCTGATGAGTCGTCTGAGATATGCTATGATCCCACTGCAAGAAAGAATCCTTATGATATCGATGATATATACAGACAAATAAGGTTTTACTACGACCATTATTATTATTACTCGTAGTTCGTATAGTCGTAGTGTAGTACTACTACGTGTGTAGTTTACCACAACTTACTACTAAACCGTGAGCACTACCCAAAGTTAAACCATGCTTGGCATGGCCTTCATCCTCAAAATTCATGACCAAAGTGATCATCCTTCATATCAGGAAGGTTTGAAACATTTACATTGTCGGTGTGTAAAGGTAGGAAACAGGGAAGGACTGAAAAATCTCGGATAGACACAACTGAACATAACTATCAACTATGTATATGTACTTTTGTACATTAAAGCTAACCAAAAAAAACCTTTTCAAAACTGAAATGCAAACAGGAGGTGGACGCGAGCAAGACCAGTCCAACAATGCATAGATAGAGAGAGAGGCAAGAAACTAAAGTCAAAATATAATATGTACTGCATTTTACATTATATCTTTCTCATTCACATTTATGCAGCACATTTTGAAAGCAGGATTTTCCGTCGTCTTGTTGGTCTACTTGAAAACTTGGTTTCATACATCGACATACAATTCCGCTGCAAGTTTGAAGAAAAATTGAGGTCATAACAGTCTTCATATTTTACGAGAATGCTATAGCATTTTGGTGATTTCACCCGGTGGAGCTCTCCAAACGGAATGTTTGTTCGCATATATACATTTTGCTTAAACATACATGGTTAGGAGAAATGTATGTATGTGTTTCTTCTGGCGTATATATAACTATTAACATAAACTAGATAGTTACCAACAAGGTGCATTATATACTACTTTGTGTGTAGAATACCTGTAACCGGTAGCTTTCATCTTTTAAATCAATAAGTCAGGTGCAGTGTTGAAGCGACCATAAAATGTAGTCAGTTAGCCAGTGTGTTAGGTTGCAAAGTAAAAATGATTTTGAAAAGGTTTAAATGCCTTGCTAACACAACGGTGCAGGTTTTATCAACGGCAGAAAGAACTAAGAAATGGAATAACCCTCTGGCTTGGCCTCTCTTTGCATAAACAATGCCAGAACTCACTTGCATCAATCTTGTTTTTTCATTATTGTCATGCATGCATATTATACGACATTGTTTTGGCTACTGACTGGTTACCACCACTTTAAAGGTCCATCATTGTTATTCTGTCCTAACGGCAAAATCAAACTTTTAAACCATTAAGAGTCGAGACATAAAAAATAATGAATGAAAAAAAAATCACCATCGAAGATGAGGAGATACTTTGCATGACAATTACAAATGACGAACAAAAAATAACACAGCCGAAAGCACTATGTTAAATATTTTGGGATGTTTGACTGGAGGTCTATACTTTGAACAGTGGTGGTGGTACAAATAAATTACAAAACTGCCTCAACAGAAATCTACTCTAAAAGTGAAAGACGACCAAAAATTAATTAATTTTACGTGGTGGTACGTAGGTAATCCTAAATACTGTAAATACAAAATGGTATCTGATTTTAAACTAGCAATTTTTTAAATAAAACGAGGGAAAAAAGACTAGACTTAATAAATCTATCACATTATCAACACTATCTTTTCTTGCTACTTTTAGTTTTGTGACGCCATCAGTGATAGGCGTCGAAATCTTAAATTAAATAGAAGCAATTTTTGTAACTGGCACCACTTATGTGTTTGATTAGACTAGAATTTAGTTTTTTTTGTGTTGATTTCCCTCCCAGAAAAACGTGATGGCTAAAAGAAGAAACTGTGTGCCTAGCACACAGTCACACGATATACTTTTGATAAAAAGGAAGATTTTGTAGATTTTTAGATAATGCAGATAACATACAGTTTTATGTACCACAAAACATGCAGTACATATTGCATTTAAAAATGTATCACTGGGAAATCAAAAATTGTAAGTGAAAACCGTGGTTTCTTCTGGCTTAAAGTGTTCAAATCACAAACCCGGATCTCAATGATTTGCGCCTTATTGCTTCTGGTCAGTCGAAATAACTTTTTAAACATTTTTCACTCTTTAGGAAGCCATTCCTCCCCTAAAAAGTTGCATACCAGTTTCATTATATTACTAGTTGGATTATACTTATGGAAATATTCTTTCATACATAATTTCCATACCAGCATAATAACATGAAATATAAATGAATTTCTTATAATACAATGTGTATAGAAAATCTCATAAACTTGTACTGCATTTTCCAGCCTTAGAGAAGATATAAAATGTTGGCACGATCCCAGGCTCCAACCAGACTACCGATTAAGTGCGATATATAACCAATTAATTCGATAAAAATCTTTTAACTCAAGTCAACACCGCTTATCTTAGAAGTGCAATACCTACTTGTTATTACTCACCACTAATTTCAAGTATGAAACACTAGTTCACCGAGGACGAAGTCTGATCTTCAAGGATTATTTTTGACTTATCAACAGAGCTTCAATTAATTCACCCAAATGCATCAATCAAGTACAGATACGGACATAAGGTTAATAATTTCAAGAAAAGAAAAATGATACACGTCAAACCAGTCGAAAAATATACTATGGTGAAATATGGTATTTTCTACTCATTCCATTTATTGCGCATACAAATGAAGAGGGGGATGAGATGAGCAGCTAAACCCTGTGATTGGTTCAATGATAACAGAGAAAAAGGGTGGATAATAAATTTGCCTAACAAGACTAATTTATCGTTGCTGAATGTTTGCCCTTGAATAAATCACACAAAAAAACTTATATTTTGTAAACGATTACAAGAAGAATTTACAATCCCAAGTTTTGGCATGAAGCATCTAAAACCTTTACCAAATATAGATGAATATCCCGAGATTTGCTATCAATCAATGTAACCAAGGATTTAGCTTCATTTCTCTCTCCAATGACGAGTAAAATTTTATTCGATTTGTAAGATTTGTGGCTCTTGCATGAGCATCTTTAAAGATTCAAAAATAAGATATGGTTGATGATGGCGATGATTACGTTCTACAGGAAGTTAAGCATTCTTTCATGCTTCATTGCATATTCAGCCCATATACAAACATGTAAATTAATGTATATTATTCCACTAACGGTAATTGGAATCATATTTCACATTCAAATTCCAATATGCAATCAATAATTAATTTTTCTGGTAACTCAAAAATAGGTGTATAAACGTAAGATGAGGTATGATGTGGTTTTATGAGATAGTTTCATTAAATTTGTCTATTAAAAAGCATATGGTAAATAATTTGACCAATAACTTAGCATCTCACTACAAGGAAAAAACGGAAGCTAACTGCACAAAACGTTGACTCACTCATTCTCAGCTGCAAATTGGGACGCTCATTTAATTTCCAACAAAACCTTTTCAACAGACATAAATACTTGAAGAGAAAGTTTATTCGATTGATACCAATTAATGGGCGTCATTGAGAGTGGATGATTAAATTGAATAGTAATACCTACGATCTATGATTAAAGCATACACACATTTATCTGTGTATGCTTTAGAGAAGCTAACGAAAATATCTTATCTAAATATTGTCCTGTGCGACACACTCTATATAAGCCTATATATGAATGAACCGCAGTAATTAATTTTCTTTAATAATTATCCGCAACCACTCACTGTGAGCTGGTCACCATTAATTAATTAAAAATCTGACAGTTCTAAGCGGTTTTATGTTATACTCAAGTAGACTAATGATATTTTGTTATCTCCAATCCCCTCCGTCAAACCTAGAGTGCAGTGTCCGATGAGTTCAACATGGACATGTCAAGTTGGATCGGGGTTCAGTGAGTTTTTTAGACGCTAACTAAAGTGAAGTCTAGAAGATGGTTAATAATACAGAAATTACTCATTTATCCAACAATTTTGTCGCTTCATCTACACGCACTCACTTGATTAGTTTTTGATTGAGCCTGCAAGACGTTATTTTTACGTGTCCAATAAACATGGTCAAAGAATTAACGAGGAATTTGTCATACATAAAAATCCCTTATTGTTGATTGTAAACGTGAAATCAGTTGGGCAAGCATAAAGAACAATGGGTCTTCCTTGTCGCGAATAATCTATTGTCTTTCTTTTCATACGACGCATGCAAACTCAGACATCAACAAATAGAAAGACACACATACCAAAATGAAGGTGGTTTCTAATTTTTTTCTTTAGTGGGTACCAACCAGCCAACTAACTATCTTATATATGCCTTATTGTTTGAAGCATGAGTGTCTGCATTTGAGCATCATGATGAGGATGATGATGTTTTGATTCGTAATGATTCAATACAATCCCAATACACATAGTTTTTATCTCTGCTTATATATGTCATGCATGAATAGAGTAGCCAGAAGAAGAAAACTTTTTGCGTCGTGATTAGATCCCTATTGGGATAAATGAATAAGCATAATATTCTTGTTAGGCAAGAGAGGATATGCAGGAATAGCAAATATGGAGGTATGACGATTCTCATCTTCTTATACGTTTATAGCAGTTTACTTTACATGCTCATTCCTACATTTAAATGTTGCTTGATGTTATTTGTGGATATGACTGATTTTCATTTACTGCTAGTAACAGCAGCCAATTTTGTTTTTGTTTTCCTTTATCTCTCGTTTTGTTTCTGAGCAGTGAATGTTAAAGAAGATTAAACAAGTTGTGTGCGAAATAGACTAGACTTTTTAGTTGTTGCATTGTTGCACTTGTATCCAACGCCAACAACGTATGCATTTAAGGTAGTTTAGCTTCTGTCCATAGCTAAGACAACCTTTTGCATTATGCATAAGTACGTTCCACGTTAGAAATTGAGAGAAGATATTATTGCTCATCAAAACATGCCATGTGTAAAAATAAACTGAACAAAAAATATGCTGTTGATTTAAATATAATGTAATAGAGAGAGAGAGAGATATAGTAGATAGAGCGCCTCACAGAATAAAATTATGATGGTGGAAATGAAGAAGATTCTGTTGGTTATTTGATTAAATATATCTACGTATTTGTGCAAGCTTGACTGCCTACTTAAGTTCTTCAATTTAACCTTCCTCACCACGTAAATTCCTCCAAAATACCATATTGTCTTCTACGGAATGACTTCATCCACCAACAATACTGTATAATTATAACTAAAAAAGATGGTGATCATAACTAAAAATACATCCCTTCCAATAAAAGCATCCTATTGTAATTTAAGGAAATAAATGATACGACTATGTAAATTTTTTTTGCACTGCAGGGACTGCTCCAAACCCTCACCAAAACATCTTTAGCTCGTGCTCATCATTTTTATGAATCATGTAGAAACAAATTTTGCACAAAACTATAAGTAAGTGCATATATAAATGTGCAGTCATAAGTTAGTGTATCATCATCATAGCTTTTGGAGAGGATATCGTAATAACCATTCTAGTGTTTAACCTCAAGGTTAGCATGCTTACATGATCCCACAACGAGCTCATTTTTTACATCCAAAATTAAAATGCATGGGATACAACTTGCACCTTGACGTTTTTAAGTAGTGCTATTAGCACGCTAAAGCTTTTAAAAAATCATTTTTGAACGTAACATTTCATATGTTACGTTGTTTTTTTTGTAAACGCAAATTTGCTTCGTCGTTTTGTAAAACAGAAACTGCAGTAATAGGGCAACAACGCAATGTGGGCATACCCAAAAGGCCTAAATCCCAACTCGTAAAATATGATGGTATTATGATGATTCATCATTATTATATTATGATTATAAAGTCGCTGCAAACTAAACATGGAAAATATGCAAAGTAAAGTTGTAAAAAAGGTACAGCGTTTTCAAGCTTAGCTTTTGTAACAGTTTCTTTGAAAAGAAGAGAAGTATACAGCATTATATAGACTGTTGCTTGAAGGTACCACCACACATAAAATGTAACATTGACACCAACAATGGTAAATTCGCAACGCCTTTCTTGCTAAAAACGTCTCCGCAATTTCCATGTTATATTTTTGCTTAATTGCAATTTATCCAATGTTAAATGTACAATTTATTTTTCGGTTACAGTTACATGCTAAGATTGCTGCAGCTGAAGCGGTATAAAATGATAACAATCAAGCAAATTTCTTTAACGCTTCGGCGTCAAAGACACTTATAAATTTGCAGTCCAAGTAGTTTCATTTGTTTAGCTTTCGCTATATCGTTTAAATACTGTTAACTGTTGCAAATTCGATTTTATTGTTTATACACAATTCATTAAGGCATGTAAATGTAATTGTGTAAGCAGGTACATTTACTACATACACATCCGTAATAATAACCTTCGACATCTAGTGAAGGTTAAGTAACGTTTAATGGAAAGGTGTCCCGCTTTCATATATTCTACACAGTTGAGAAAATTGTAAATGGCAAAAATTTTGCATAGACAATTGTCTTGACATCGCAATAAAATTCATCCATTTGATTGTGATTGTGTACAAAAGTTTTCTTCCGCATGGGAGTTTGATCGAGACTTTCGACCTTTTACACAATTGTTACTCACAGTTACCATGCTCATGCTTATTGAGAAGAACGATAGTTACATACAAATATTATTGTCTAATGTGAGGTAAGAATGTGAAAGATTTTGTGCATATAATGAGATTCCCAACAAGTATGAAGCACTTATATTGGATTTGCTCATGTACTTTACAGAATCCAGTTTCTCAAGCAAAATGAAATCGAATTAAGACGGATTTATCTCATACATACATATTTATGTTATATACGATAGACTCTCATACAACCCAACACACAATGCATCGTTCAAAAATGAACACGCCTTCATCTTGTTCACACACTCCATGTTAGTCGCACATCTCTGTCTCTGGGTAGAGTAGCATTAAGTAAATAGGTATTCAAATTTACATCTATTCACGGCATTCACTTCCAAGTTTATTATAAAAGCGTTCAATCGAAATGCAAAATACTCATGACATTTTTCATTTCAATAATATTAGACTATTCTTACAACATAAAAATTATTATGCACTAATTAGATGAGTTAATGCGACTTGTTTTGTCCTCTGGTTCAACAAAATCAAATTCACCTACGCTAAAAATATGTATACAAAGGCGGTTAGTCACTTTCGATCAAGCTGACTTGTCAAAGTTCTCTCCACGTTGGTAGTAACTGATGAGGTCAGTACAATTATGCGGAAAATAAAAATGAGTTTGATAAGGATCTCGCATGCATGTATATATGTATATTATTGCAGGCACACATTTTCAATTCTTGCTCTGTCAATAGAAAGTAAAATTTAAGTGAATTGTTTTATAGACAACCGTAGCCAAAGAGCCAAATACTATAATATAATGTGGTTTTGTAGTTTTTATGCTTCTTTCCTTCTCTACAAAAAAAAATTCACCGTTGTTGTAATATGCGAAATGTACATCGCAAAATAATTCTCTCAGCATAGGTATCCAAGACATATAGTAGTAACAACCGCACATCAAAGCATAACGAGGGAGCTTACGAGAGGCTTTTACAAATCGGAGATTTTTTTCTATTATTTATAGATTTTTTCCTAAAAACATCGTCAATTTCATGGAAGATTGAAACAAGTGTCACAAAAAATATCATTTCATACGTCAGCAAAAGGGATCGACTTTGTCAGTGTCTGCGTGCTTGTAATGAAAGGAAGACAAAAAAAACTAAATGGCTAACAGCCACAATCAATCCCAATGAAAGCATGAACATAGTAATTTTCACACATGGTAGTTTTTTTCAAGCCCAAATTGACTTGTACATATACATAATGTGGCATATGAATACAAATGTGTACACGCACACAGTGGCCAACATCCACTGCTTTATTATTGCCAATAAATGATAAATGACAGCAAACACGCTGATTTCTTTTTCACAAGGATGGTTCGCAAGAATATACTCAAGTGTCTACAAATGGTTTTGAGAGTCATTTACAGTCAGAAGTGACCCATTAAACCAATGCTTTTGACTGAGGCATGACATACCTAATCTGTCTCAGCTGCTTTGATTGAATATGAGTGAATTGTAGATGTAAAATATGGAAAGGTTTTTGAGCACGCTTAAGACTATCAAAGAATGTATAATGCTTAAGAGAGCAGTTGGTGGAAGTCGTTTCAAGTGACCTTCAAAAAGAGTCTGAAGAGAGAGAGAGAGTCCTAACAACTGACTGAACAAAGACCTTTTTGGGAGAAGTTCCTACTAAACGTATTTTTATTTTACTGATGTCGTGAAAAATCTGGGCTGCACAAGGCATCACACACACGTTTGTAAGTTACGACCAACTGTTGTTAATATATGGTTCAATCATACCGAGTGAGAATGATCACACACACAGGTATGCCAAGTACCTACCGACACCAACATCACATTTTATAAAACTGTGCATGACGCCATAAATATACGGGGAGACAGTTGTGAGCTGAATAATCAGATGCTTAATATAGGTATGTAGCATTATTATGAGCAAGGATCTAACATGCATTGTTGATTGTACAAGAATTCGACAGGAGTCAGGGCTACACGAGTTAAAGTTAAGAATCGCTACAATAATATTGAAATCTGCTACGAATCTCTTCTATAGCGGTGTATCTCGAAGGTGCGGAAGCAGATCACTGAAGCGACACGATAAAAAAAATCAATAATTTGCACTTTCAATCTAAAACCCATAGAACGTGAAAACTACTCATTCAAATTAAAAATAAAACAAGTGGTTTAGTAGCAATTTAGGGTTTAACAATGTATAAAATCATGCTGATTGTAAAACCAAGTAACGATGAACGTGCTTCACAAGGAAACAACTAACTACAAAACTTTTTTGGCTTAAGTATCATGCTTATTCCATAAGTATGGTTGAAGGGATTTGAGAAAGGCTCCCATATGAAGTCTATAAAACACACTATTTTTTCTGGTTTTTGCACAAATGTAAAGACAGAAACAAACAGACAAACAAGGCAGAACTATAATACTGATTTCTCAACTCAGAAAAAGTATTTGTGTAAAAGCAATATATTTTTGTGTAAAACATCTATCAGGCCAAGAATTAGATCAAGGTTGTAATCAATTGCATCAGTTCTTGAGATGAATTTCGATAGAATCGTAGCCAATAAAAGATAAATGAACACTGCACTTGAGAGCTTTCGATATCATTTAATTTCACTTACATAAACGAAACATTCATTTTGGATTTTGACATGCATGTGTAATAATAGCACGAAAAACCATCGAAAACGAATGTAATTCATCTCATTAGGAACAACATGTAATAAAGTTCATGTGTGGGTGAGAAAGAAAAAAAACACTTTTTGGCAAAAACACTTCGATCATTTACAGTTGAACTTCCAGGTATACAATAATAGACTGTCACTTCCTAAAAAATACTTTCAATTTTACTCAACTCATTCATCACAACAACACGCTCACAAATTTTTTTTATCAGGAATGCTAAAGCATAAACAAATCGAAACTTTTCACTTATGTAACGTCCCTATTCACAAACTTGAAATCCACAAGGGGGTAGGTCGATAAACGTAATGGTTGATGAATTTCAAAGAGAAAACTCTTTGATAAACTTATTTACTCCAGAACTATTATATCAACATGGATTCATATTGTATTCAAATAGGCATCACAAATATTATAGGCATTTTTTTCATGCAAACCGGATTGGGGAAATGAATGTGAAATGATGTATAAGAAATACAGTTAAGAAATGCAAGCATTTTCTTACCTTTTATTCTACCGATGTGTAATGCGTGGTCCATGATGTCCCATTCCATTCTGCTGACGATAACCGTTAGCTTTTCTTGAAGGATACATTTCTACAGGGACTTGGGATCTTTCAATGTCATCAGCAGACAAGTCAAGATCTCGAATCATCTGAATGATTTCTCTCTCCTTTTTCATTCCCTCTGCTGTGTGTGGGGGAGTCCCTGAGGGTTTAAGTAATGGGCCTCCATTTTCATTGGCAAACTGGAGATTAGCCAGGGAGCCGTAAGACCTTGAGCGATGCTCCTGCCTAATGGAATAAGAGAAAGCTCTCTCATTCAAATGACCCTTCTTTCTGTAAATTCCAGTGTTGAAAGGGGACGATCCAGGCTCTTCCTTTGAGCTGCTCTTTGATTTGCTTTTGTTTGAATTCATCGTTGCAGAGTCTCCATTACGAAGAAGCTCCATGCCCCCATTGCCAACATGACCACCATTGCTCATTCCAACGACTTGCGAGGGATGATGATGACCATGACCATTCATCATTTGACGACTGGGAGGTCCTGAGTGATAATGATAGCCTCGCTCTATTGTTGCATAATGAGAGGGCATCATCATCATCTCGGGTGAATGTTTCATTCCTTTTGAATCTTCGGGTGGAGGTCCCATCTTCGGATGATGGAACATTGGAGGTGGAGTTGCATTATGAGGATTTGGACCTGGACCAACTTGCATGCCTTGCATGCCTTGCATACCCGGATGATGATGAGGGACCATTGGCATTGGCGTGGGTGCTAGTAGAGGCACTGCTGTAAGCATTTGCTTTTGTTTTTTCTTTGATTTGGATCCTTTCATGAGGGGAGCTTGAATGGCAAACGGATGATGATGTGGTGGTGGAGGTAGATGCCCATAAATGGGTTGTGGATGGTGCATTGGAGGCATGACTGCAACAGGATGTTGTGGCACTGGCATAAGCTGATGATGTTGTGGATGTTGGGGATGATGTTGAGGATGATGCTGCGGATGTTGGGGATGATGTTGTGGATGTTGGGGGTGATGGGGATGATGTGGCGGTGGATGCATGGGTCGACTCCGTGTTAATGTTGACATTGCACTACTTGGCCTATGGCTGATGGGACCGTTAAGAACACTTCCCGGTCTTCCTGGTTGCATTCCAGGTTGAAGTCCTGCGCTAGAGCTAAGATTCATCATGGAGGCAGGACGAATCAAATGTTTTTGTTGACTTGATGCTGCTTTCATTTCCTTTTTCATTTTCTTTTTTGTTTTCTTCTTTGTTGATGATGCATCATCCTCTGCAGACTTGAGCAAAGAAAACTGTTGTGGAGGAGGCGGTGGGGGAGGGGGTGGAGGGGAAATAAACTGACGGGGTTTCGTTATCCTTGAATTATGTGACTTTACTGATTTCAGTGTGCCATCAGGCTCCAAATATACAAGCTCAGCCGTTCCATTCTGTCCTAAGTTGGACGTGCTACCGCCCCAAATCTTGTGATTCTCATCCCCTTCATAAATCTCATCCTCATCTGGGAATTCAGCACTAAATTCATATTTATTTCTGGGGGTGGAAGTTAATGGGCCATCTGTAAAGTCGTCATCTGTTGAATTGGCCACCATGATTAAATCTGCATCTCCATTTTGACTATGTGTCTGCCAACCTGCAACCTTTTCAATTGAATCTAATGGAGTCACTGAGCGTTGAATAGGTCTTTCAGCTGCGTCTTTAAAAAGTGTGCCTGTGCTACTCCCATTCGTTCCATTTGTATAATCATGATGATGATGATGATTTCCCAGTGACATTCCGTTGGGTAGCGTACCACCATTTTCCAGTTGTTTTGCATAAGTAGAATCTGCATATGCATGAAAGCAGCATCTAACAAGTGCATTGGCTGCCATTTCACGCTTACAAATAAATGCATGACACTCCAACACTTTGATCCCTGTCGTTCTCCGAAGAATGCAGGCGAACAGTGGTGGATGATTTAGATTTGGCAAACGAGCAAATGGTGAGTCCAAAGGAAGAAACTTTTGGACCTTTTCACTTGAAGTGGATGAAGAACCTGCAGCATTTGCTGGCACTAACACATTTCGTACTGCAGCACAATAATGCAATGACTCAATTGGGAAGAAACGCGTGATTTTCGTATTTTTCTCATCCACATTTTCCAACAACAGTCCATTAGACCAAACACTCAACCACGAGTCAATCCCTTTGAGGGAGGAAAGTCCAGAGTCTGGATACAGTTCTTTTAATGGCTCTTGAATCCCTTGCAACCCGTCTTTAGTTATGTGAGGAACTGCAGAACCTAAGTAAAGCACACGACAACGACAAATTGGCGTGGACTCGTCTTCGTCACTGTGACTCCCACGGCCTCCACGGCCTGCCCGTGGTTTCCGAACCAAAGGCATTTTAAAAAAATAATTAAATCACGAAAACAACCGTTTAGTATTTTTACAATCACTACATAAAGAAATAAAGTGACAAGGTGTATAAATGGGTGCTTCGCCACCGACTTATGTGAAGTGAGTGACCAGAAACGACTCGTGAACCTGGTTCCCTGCACTGCTTTAACATCTCAACAATGTTCTTGCAACCTCAACACGTATTATCCTCGCAGTACCTTTCCTCGATATCCTCCCAACTATTCTTCCTTCAAGCTCACAAACCAAGGACCGTTCAAACACTGCAATCTCGCTCAACAAAACTATTATACAACTCGTTTTTACTAGCAACCATATTACCCCTAATCCTCTACCTTGCGACTCACTACCTGCTCTCAACTCTACCAGCAAAATTCTTGAAGAGTCTCTACTCATTAGCATTACCACCTTTTGAATTCATACACTTTTCTTATTATGCAGTTTGGGTACCTACACACTTGTTCGTATGTATCTTTCGCTCTCCACAAAAGTTGCACGGACTGACCAAATCCTTTGATACACTAATAGTACATGTGTTACTGCGTCAATGGTATAGATTTACTACATCAAAGAATGCAATAAAAATCTTCCACCTCACCTGCCTCTGTCTCACCAAATCACCATCAGCCACCACCATCTCATCCATATAAGTAGTAGGCGCAACGTTATACTTATATATATATCTACATGCTTTAAACAAAATATTCCCATTCTACTCATGTTTCAATGACCAAAAGATTCTACACAAACAACAAAAAGCAACCAGCTGCATGCAACTCTCATTGTTACAACATATTATACATATTACTCTTGTATACAATGGGCTCAAACTCGAACCCAGAATCTAACATGTAACAAACAGCAAAAAGGTAAGGTATCATCGTGAGCCCACTTGTTGACTGCAACAATCACTTGTGTAGAAAGAATTCATCCCTTTCTGAGCATGTATACCCCTACAAAAGCCCATACTCAACATAAAACTTCCACACTCACTCTCACCTGCTATAAAAGCTTATAACATACAGGTTTTAAGGAGGAATAGATTTTCAAAGGTAGATGGGAAGAGGAGTATACAGATTCAACAGACCAGCATCCCCTATTCCATGAATTTGAACAATACCTGTTGCTTTTTATACATGGCAATAAATCTACAATATTCAACAATGTTATTTTCTAAACTGGGTTTATATTTATGCAGCTTATCTTCCACTTCTCTTGATAGAATGGGATACGATACGATACAATACAGTCTATACAATGCATTGTAGCAGTATCTTCTTTGAATTCCCTTCATCTTTTTCTCTAGTATAGTGATAGCTCAGCTCTGAGCTAGATACATGTACATTGTATGCGGTAGCTGCTGAAAATTGCATAATGCTAACATATCTTCTCTCCTCCCCGGCACATAACATCAATGCAATGTTGGTTGTAAATATTATGCACACTTTACTGATACTGCTAATCAGTGATGCTGAATTGGATACCTACTCAACGTGATAATCAAAGCTAACACAAGCAAGAAAGCAAGAAGGCAAGAGGCCGGAATCGCAATGGCATAAAACCTGTACCGTCGACAATTTAAAGAACAAAATATTATGCTTTTACAGGTTTCACCATCTACAGATCAGTTATTTCGGAGAAGAAGAGGCGAAGAGAATAACAACAATTAATCAATGCAGATATACAGAGTCATCATTCCATTTTCGGTTAGGACACCTCACAACGCAAGACGGAATGAAATCTACATTTGATTTACAGGCAATGTTGTAGGTAGTAAGTAGTAGGTATGTGTATTTAGGTATAAGTGTAACATTTGATTCCTTTATCACTCCCAAAAATCTATTGAGACGGCAGCCAGTCCGTCAAAAAAGGTCCAAAATATCTGGAATAGCAAATCGGTATCGTATATTGAGCACAGCTCTAGCATCATAAATTTTGATTGCATTAAGTATATGGAATTTGTAATGTCTACCTGGATTTCCCGTATTGTGCGTAGACCATTATCTACCTATATATACCTATATATATTTCAAATAAGTAGTTGTGTATCCATCAGAGGGAAAGGATTTATTAATATTTACTAACAGACGAGCCAGGGCACGATTAAATGCTCCTTTTTCCATCTTTCTTAGGCCCCTGTCCTAATGTCTGTAAAGATACAAAAAGCATTAATGGAGAAGCAAAGTTTGTTAGATTTCATGTGTATATCCATTGTTGTGCAAAGGCAGGAGCACTGTGAGGAATTTCAGTGAGAGAGTCAAAGAGAATATATATGAACGGGCAAGATAGATACCCATTTTATCACATATGTACACTATTATGAAGCACATTCAACATTCGACAGATATAACTATAAGTGTATGTTTCAGGTGCACGACAAGCAAATATGTGTGTATATATTGCATGTGCTGTGAGCAGGTGCGGCAGATAAAATGTCTTCTGCATTACTTACAACTTAAGTTAGGAATGCAATAAGTCGGAGAAAAGAGAGGAGACGCAGCATACACAGTATAAGTACAACCGATATCATTATTTCTTTTCATCGAGACGTTCACCATTTTCCACTTCTGGTTCCCATATTATGCATTAGAGAAGAGCGTTTAGAGTGCCGTTGTCATACATATTTAGCATGAGTATAGCGCAGCGTCTCGTCCCTGTTCCTCACTTGTCGCTGTCGCTACCATGTTTGTTGGCTGCTTCTCGATTAATAAGCCAAGATGGATTGAATGTTTTATGATAATTTTAGTCAAGAAAGGATCGGTCAGTGCCAGCGCAGCGTATCGCGCGAAAAAGTAGCCAGTCATTGGTAACTGAACACACTGTTTTCTTGACGCTGAGTGAGTAAGGGAGGGAGAGAGGGAGATGAGAACGATATGGTGATCTACCTAATCTTACGCGGAGTCCGAAGAGGAACTGCTTTTAAAATAAGAAGTCCTTTCATTTGTCTTCATCTCTGAGGATTTATGTTTTGGGTTTGAGACTGGTATTTGGTTATATCTCCTGACATACCGATCACCGACGAAATGTATATAGCATCAATGTAATATAGGTATATTACTCATATAAAGCTCAACTACAGGTAATAAAGCAACAGGTTGCCAAAGGCCACATCCCCTATTCTAGCCTCGATGCCTGCTTTGCTCCTACCAAATAACAATAATCATAATGGTAATAATAATCATAATAACCTACCAAAAGCAGCATAGAGGTACAGGTTTTTACCGAAGGGTACTCCAACACAACACAACGTGAGGAATCCTTTCCCGTATGCACCTTGATTTTTGGTTGTGGGGCTGGTGTACTCATACTCGTTTACGCTAAGCCTTTCTCGTTTTCTCTAAATGTGAAAGACAGAGACTAACAAAGGCGAAGAAGACGGAGAGAATTCACAGACGAAATTCCTCTCTTGCTGCTTGCCCATACTGACTCTAATTGTCAAAAATTTAAACAGTCAAAATGTTGTTCTTCCTTACGGGAACAGGTGAGGTGGTGTGGTGGTATATTATTATTATGCAGAACACACCAGGCATGTTTTAAAAATTATCACCACTGTGAGTACCAAGTATGATGATGCTTATTATAATAGATAAATGAGTGGATGATGTCTCTAAAGTATATAATATTGTATTAAAGTTCATATTTCATTTGATTTCATTAATACCTGCTTTGCACTTCGTGCGAGAGAACAACTAGATTGTGACACATTCTTGTAACTAGTGAGACGTACATACATATTGTGACTAGACCTAGCCCAAACCCACATTATTCACCATTGAACAGTTTCTTTCTTTTGCATATTATGTGTATATATTATATAAATTATATATGATGAATTTTAAAAACATTCCTAACCATAATGACGAGCATTATTCACCCTGTGTGGTTTCACATTGGTTATGTATTATTCACGCCACATTTATTTGATTTTAATGAATAATAGATTGTGAATGGAACTGAAGCATAAATTTTATTAGGAATTTACACCAAGTTATGGAGAGACAGTTACAGTAATTCCCAAAAACTAGTTCGCTGAGGTTTCAAGTTCATGCTTTTATTTTTATACATAATATTCATCCTGTGTTGAGTTTTGCTTTGTACTCCTTGCGCAAACTATTAGCAGAGGGTTGAGGCAGAGAGATGTCTTACAAAAATTTTATAGATGTTTAATATCGTCATGTTCTTCAAGGCCATCAAGATCTGTCAACTCAATAGCAGAGCCAATATAGTGCAATTCTAGTGGAGCAATACCACACCTTTATTGGATCATTTGACGCTCCTAATTTTTTATATACTAATAATAAACCCTTGGATCAAGTCCAGATACACAATGTCTTCAAAGGGTTCACAGTCTCAATGTATGCAAGTGTTATATCGTATATTAAGTAACAAGTCTGTAGCAAACTCAGTATTGATAGCTGATTACGTTATAAAGTACAAATACTTGACGTGAGTATCACACTATATTGATTCATTATCGTGGTATTCTTACCAAGACGCATTAAAGTACTTTTTTTGCAAAATACTTATTACTTACCTTTATTATTAAGACAACGAATATGTAGGCAGAACTGTAAGGGTTGTACTGACTGTAGGCGACTACAAGATCGTTACTATATATGAGAGGAGTGAATGCGCATTATATGAAAAAATGATTGTAAGAGCCTCATGCAACGCAAAATTTTTGATGCTTTACTATTCTATCCCTTTTCTCTTGACGTTGCAATGAATTTCACCATATATTATAGCGATACGTAAAAACCATATGTAAAATTTCGGCGTTTCAATTGGCAGTTTCTACTGCACCAAAATGACTAGTATGAATGATGTGTTCATGTCTCGTAAGTCGTAGCCTATACTTCAATTTGAAATTTACATACTAGTTACTAGTTTCAATCAGTAAGGAATGGAAATCAATAGTGCCAATGACAAAATGTCTATTTGTAAAAATGTTAATCGAATCGCGAATAAGCACGTTTTGAAAATGGACAATGACAGGAATAATATTCGCCAGGTCAGTAATGATCGAATGAAAAAATGGAATTAAAAAAATTGAAGTATCAAAGAAATCCCCGAAATCCTTAAAATATCGATTGTTCGTGGTTTTGAAGTAGATTTATAAAGATTACGTATTATGATGCACGGAAAACTCAAATGTAAGCAAAGTTATGAAGTCATTGCATCATTTGGTCATTGTTGGTAGCAGAAGCATTTCTAGTTTTTACTCATGGTCAGGTTGAATTAATCGGATTCATTCTACTGAAGCAGCGAAGTTTTGGTTCAAGCAAGTCAAGTGAATTTTCAACTCTTGGGAAAACATTTTGAAGATGCTTACATATTGAAACGGATTCTTAAATTGTTATTCAAAACAGCTCATCCTCTAGAACTTGATTAGCAACCTATCACTTATTACATCAAATCAATAATCTTTCACTCAAGCAAAGAAAACGGGCTCTGCTAAAAATCCACCATCTTTTAACTTAACTATTCTACTGTGAAAACGTAGGGAAATCCACTATGCTGCATTTTATTGCTTTATTTTTCTTTTTACGTGTTTCGGGTCTTTTGGATATACCTCATCATATCATACGTTTACGTCATGTGCTTGTGTAGTCTGCAAATATTGCTGAATCTGTAATCTTGCTTGGATATACCTAGAAATATTTATTTCCATGCCGTATGATGCAGACTTAAACACTGACGGGATTTAACTTACGTTAGTCTTATCTTTAAGAAACTATTTACTTTCGGCCTATTCGATAATTTTCAATCGTTGAATAATCCAAAGTTTCCGAAACGTTAGTCCTTTGAGTACATAATAAATAACTCATTTTACTAGTGTTATTTCAATCATTGTTATTACCACACGAATGTCTCAACTTTTAAAAAACGGAGCTACTACTATTTGATCGTGGATTGTCTTCATATAAGCATATATACCATAAACAAATAAGTATAATGGTTAAACAATGATATAAACTTCTAGTGTAACTGCAAAAAATGCTTAACTACCGAAAACTTGGCATTAATTTAATACTTGGCTTGTGAGATAGATGGTCAAAAAACCAGATTTGTTTCGAAGGAGCCATCTATTCTCGTTCATCTTCTCGTCAACTAGCCATACCATGTAGCCCTCAAAAAACCAACCCGGCATTCATCCATCTATTCTTCATTACAATATTCAAAAAAGTTACTTGTAATAGCGATTGTACAGTTTTCTTATTACCATAAACTACGTCTACGAGCAAATCTTGTTCTTTCGCAGTGTGTCAATAATGCTCTGCATAAATGTACACATACTTTCTTGTGTAGGAACCCTACACACATCACATTTCTCTCTCTCTCTCTCTTTTTGGTCAACATAGTGCTAAAAAGCTGTCCACTTACAACTTATGACTTACATGATGCATCAGGCACATCTACAAGTTGTATGTTTTATGCTTATTAAAAATACTTCCTTGCTTACGTAGTAGTCAGGAGACCGTAGTGATGATACATCACCTTTTATTTCACTCATGTTACTCGTATTATACACCGTTGATATGAGGAAGGATGCACTTTAAATGATCAAATAGGAGAAAATATGAAATTATCATACTTTTGAACATTCCAAATTCCATCCCCATTGTAGTGTGCTCAGTGCTCATGTATGGCTGTGTAATGTAGAGAGGTAAACACACACTCACATACACACACACTTTTTGAAAGAAGTTCATGACTTCATTTGAGAACGGGCTAAAAGTGAAGAAGTGAAGTGGTCATATAAGTAAGTAGCATAGGGGGAGGAAAAGAGCAAAGATTTGAGTTGGATGTTACATTCTTGCGATGACTTTTGCGCTTACTTGATTCGTTTTTAAATGTGTAGATCACATATATACAATACCATGATGGTCTCTCTTCTGTTTGGTTGTGTTGACCGTATTCATCGGAATCTTCGTCGTCCTTTCCTCTCTGCATCTTCGCATCTCTCTTCTGGTTCCGCTTAGTATTCAAATCATGTACTTTAACGTAAAGGATTGAATATTACATATACCTGCCAGTCTGGTGTCATGGTATGCCATACCACTTGAGAGTTTCTTTCAAGTCGACTTTTCACAAGAAGTCAACGAGAGCCAAAGAGCCAAGCCTAGTTGAAGTTTTCAAATAGTGAATACAAAACAACATTAATGTTTAATATATGCGAAATGTCCACCACCTCGGACTTGGCAATACTTGATTTTGATGATGTACAGCTCCAGCAGAGTATTCGGGATTTATAATTCATTGCAGGGTTTATTCGTCTTTTTTGGAACAAAGGATGACTTTCTTGCAAATTTATCCTCTGACGAACAACGAAAACTATGCTGTAGTTGATGTTGATGGCTTGTGTAATTCTAAATGCTCACGAAAATTCGTATTTTGTGGAATAAAAAGGAATCATTTACGAACAAAAATATTTTCCAAGTTTTGTTTAAGCTATGGTTTCGTGGAGAAATAATTTTTTTGAAAATGAGAAGTTTTCTATGCTTCGGTATATAATGTAGATTCTCATTTCTGATTATCTTGAATTTGACTACTGAACCGATAGTTTACACAGAATACATGCAGACAGCGTTGACAGAAAGCAAAAATGCAGCACTTTATTTTAGCTTCATTGCTTTTTCGCTGTTCTTATGCTTTTTTGCTTTTTCAGCTGAATTGCTTTTATTCATATAAAATGTACGGATAATTATACGTAGTGAGTCTATATACATAAGGATGTTACACATAATACATACAGATGATGTATTTTATACATAAGACATAGAAAATTCACATTAAAAGCAATTTCTCCACTCTTGGAACAATTTACAGTGACGGGGAGTGTTCGTAATTCTTTTGAAAAGTAGTTAAGGGTAAAAGCGGTAAGTATAATCAAAGCATAATATTGCTTTGATAGTAATAATATATAGAGAGTAATTAGTACAAATATGAATGATGCAGTATTGGTAAGTAAATGTAGGCTGTGGTGCATAATATATTTGCTAGTGACAAGTGATATTTCATATGCTGTAAGACATACAAATACTTACTTCACTGCGGTATGTGATATACACAGAAATCTTTTAATAGGTTAAGAAATTTTTAATTTTAAGACAAAGATGTTAAAATATACTTGAATGATAATGTTGATGTTGAACTCTTGTTATATTACTAATCCATAATTTATCTGTATGGATTTAGCAAAGCACGGACACGGATGACACTCTAGATTTAGCATTACTTTAACATAAGAAGGATTTGGCATTACTTTTAACATGGAATGGAGTTAGCATACAAAAAATGGATTTATCATCATATAAAAAGATTTAGAACACAAAAAATGGATTAGCATTAAATTATTTTAAATTTCCCGTTATAACTCGGCATTTGGTGCATATTGGTGGTATTTAAAAGTGCCCGTTGGTTCAGAAATGTTTGATTATAATCCGGTTGAAGTCCGTGTTGTATCCATATTTAGTTAATGGTGTTTACGGTGGTGCTTTGCAAGTCCGCTGGCCCACCGGTAAATTTTTCCAGTCTTGGCACGGAAAACTTGGTGTCGTGTGCGGCGCATGATGCATGCTCTTCATGGTCGTGTTGTTAAAGACGCAGAAGCATACATCGCATCGAAGGTGGAGCGGTGCGGCTGATGGTGGAGGCACTACCTTGAGAAGACTTCGCCAATCCGCTTGCCTTCAGTAGGGGCAAATAATTGGAAGAAGAGATCCAGTTTGTCTCCCGGAACTCAACCCACTGTTCCATCCAATTTAGATGGTATTGCTGGCTGCATCCTGTTGAAGTGACGTCTCCACTTGTCACTTCCGTTTCCACGAAACAAATGGAACAGGATATTTTATAAACTTTTAAACAGTGATCAGATGATGAATGACACATTGTGTAAAAATCTCCGCTTTTATGTGTCATTAATGGTTTTATCACCAGTTTGAAACCTTTTTAAGGAGTTTCCAGTGATTATGGGATTCCTTATATTATCAAGTTAATTGTTTAAATTGAGAAAATTTCTTAAATAGCACCCACCTGTTGATAAGGATTCTGTTTCCTTTCCTAAAAAGCTAGTTCAGTCTTAACTAGCGGATGAAATTTATTTATGCATTGATTCATTATAATACTAATCTATGATTTAATTTATGGATTTAGCATATCCTTGACACGTTTGTCCCCCTGGATTTAGCATTACAAATTGCATTACGAAGGATTTAGCTAAATCCACTTTT
>JAANSM010000184.1:0-39120 GCA_036850725.1 Orchesella villosa | reverse complement strand
GTTTAGATTCATATGATGCTAATAAAATATTTATTATGTAATTATTTTCGAGTCTAACAGGACGATGTTGGTACATAGCGATTTTTCAGCTTCAAAGTAGGACATTTCTGGATGGTTTTACGGGCTTAAAGGAAAGAAGCTTTGTTTATGTCCTGAAACCAACGAAATTGCATGCGTTTATTGATACTTTACTTTCATTAATTACCAGGTTGATCAGGTAGTATATTTCTTTGACTTGATAGATGGTCGAATAATGAATTAAGAAGTATCAATCCTCTTTCAGCTTTTTTTTGCTAGCTTTTCTATTGACTCAAATTTATAAGTATTATTACAGACCATCCAAATTTGCAATAATTTTAACCATCAGTTAATACAATTAACTAGTCTTGGGCGAAATTGACTGAACCATCACCATATTAAGTGGTTTTGGTTTCCCCATGGTATAGCTTAATCAAAATGATCTTTTAATTTACAATTTAAATTATTGAAATTTATTCTAAAAATAGAGCTAAATATAAAACCAATTTTATTAAAAACCTAAAATGAATGGTTTATACGATGCAGTTTCTTTAACAGTAAAAATGTGTGAAAAGCGTTGTTATATGAGGACATTATATTATACTAAGTATTTTAAATACAGCGTAGATCATTACCAATTTGCCCTTGTCCCATTTAGGTCACATATTATACTTAGTTATTTCTGTGTCATTATTGATGCTGTTGAACAAACTGTAAATATCTTAAAACAAAAGCAGATGAGTTTAATGGCAAAGTTCTCAATGAAAGAGGACATATGATAAATCATATGTCATTTGAATTACATTATAATTACGCTCATATAACCACAATCGATGACGAGTCAATTAAAAAAGTGTGGCTCATACGCTATAAGTTATAATAATCATAACTATGGAAAACGAAAGCAATATTACATTACTACTGCCGTTTCCAAAGCCACATAGCGATAATATCCTATACCTACAGGTCATTGAATTTGGAAGATTTTAACAAATTCCACCCAATGAATTTAATCTTTCTTAAACATTCAATGGTAACCTTCTTGACTGTTGGGTGCTCCTATAAAGTACAATGTTTCAACGTTTGAAGCAACCTACCTTATACATAAGCGTTCATCATTGCAACCTCAATAGTATGTTACATGGATTTATTTTTGATGATGATTGATGCATATATGAAAAGAAATCACAAAATCATCATGAATGGCTTTATACACCACAAAATGATGTAAGTTCAGTAGCATCGACTTAGCAAATCGTGAGCTCTGATGACTCTATTTTCATCATGCATCTACCTACTCATAGCAACTGCTTGTTTTATGCCAACTTTCAACTTTAGGTATATATTAATAGCATTAATCGAATGATTTTTTTTACAGAAAGTTTTATATTTACTTGATGATATGAGAGATGACGTCAGGTGTTTATCCTGACAGAAATGCCACAGTGATTGACCTATCGAACTTTTCCAACTCCTTGCTAAAATCAAAGGTCTGACTCACAAAGAAAATTCCTGAAAGACAGGAGAGCTTTGGGGTACAGTTCTAAACAACGCAAGGAACAGTGATGTCTGCCTTTAGTTTTATTACATTTACCGTCGGTTTTCTCTGCTACTTCACTTTGTGCTTGTCACAGGTGACAGTACAGCAACCCCGTAATAGCCAGTGGTTTGACGAGACAATAGATGAATTTCTGCGGAATGCACAAGACACAGGTGAAGCTACCGACATTCAAGTTTCAACATGTAAAATATCCAGTCGGCAGTTGGTAGCAACAGCCCAAGCCACTGCGGCTAGAGTTCTCAAGGGCGTTTGTAATCCAGGTAAGCTCTTCTTTGTCTACCACCCATCTGAAATTAATAATTTAGTCAATTTTTTTCTTTAAAAAAAGGCCATGGTCATTTTATTTGATCTTTTTCCAACACATAGCGGAAATTGAGGATCGATTCCACAACTTGGAAACACAGCTAGGTGATCAACTTAATGTGCTCAAGGCAATGCTTCTGAGTTTGGAGGAGAAGCTTGTGGAGCAGGACCATGAAATTAAACGCAATCAACGGAGAGTAATGAATGTCTTAAGTGGAATGAGGAGGAATGATGGTGCTAGTGGCTCAACGGTAATAGATGATTCCAATTCATATAGCCCAGCCTACATTCCTGCAACACCCCATCGAGCTGAGGAAGTTATTAGGGATGATGAAGATGTTCCGAGCACATTAACTGTGAGAGGACGATTAAGTGAGGATGGTGGTGGTGGCTCATCATTAGGTGGTTCGGGTGCGGTTGCAGCAGACACAACAAGCTTGAAGAGTGGTCACGTGGGACCAAGGTCATCCGAACTTGTGAAGTACAATAGCACCGTCCACATTGAGAATGGGAAACGTGTGTTTTCCTATTACTGGGTTGTAACGGGGATGGCATACAAATTGAATAACTGGAATCAACAGCGGGTACTCCGCTCAAATAGCTTTTATATTTACCCAGGAGGATATCGGATGTATGTCAAAATAATACCAAAATACTCCAGCACCACAATGTTCCTCCACGTGGGTATTACCAAAGGGGATCATGATGAGACTTTGGATTGGCCGTTCTCATTCAAAATGCGTATTCATATACTAGATCAAGCTGAGTCGAAAGGAAGAGTGCAGGATCTTAAATCCAGAATGTGGGATCCAAAAGAACTCTGCTCGGGTTCTAATTGGCAAAAACCAGTTGTTGGCGATAATCCCGAATGTGTGGGACTTGGAATCCCGCATGACGTGATTAAAACTCGGGAGTACATATGGAACGACAGGATTGTCATCAAACTCAATGTTTATCTCGACTAAACGGCTCATACTTCCGTCATTTTTTTGTATATCTATATACGAATGTATGTATTTGTGTACTTCCAGAAACTCAAACCTATAAAAATTACTCCAAAATGAACCATTTCTTTCATCTGACAATCTTTCACGCAACAATTACTTCCTTCCTTTCGGTTGTTTCTACTAATGAATTTACTCAACTATTCAATACTAATTAGTGTTCCAAAAAAATTAAATAAAAACGGCTAATGACTTCAAGCCTTTTCCCAAATTGTTACAATAATTTTTATATAATTTTATAATATAATATTGAGTTTATAGCTCATCATCGTGACTGAAAAACTGCAACATTACAAATCCTAGGCAAACTCTGATTCACCAAAATGTAAGATTGACAATTTAAGCGGTGGCATCATGATAAAACGGCGGGGGAAAAAGAAAGGTGATCGGAGGAATTCAGAATTCACTGTCTATTTGTATTTTACATTAGATTCCACTCCACCAACGATGTTGAGATTGTGGATTTTTGCCTCCACATTCTTGCCTGCCAACATAAATTTATGAGCGTCTCTACCACTGTTTCGTGGGGAGAAAGAATTAAATCTTTCAATAATTTTATCCCTATGCCTAATCATATCGATAGGAGTGGCACATAAGCTTATACAATGTATTTTCATGCCCCGTCTTTACAATCTTATGAGAGAAGCTCCTTTATGTTCATATGCCATCGTGCCAACTTTAATCTACAAGCGTCATTCACTCATTTTATAACTTTTTCATTCGAATATTATACGCTACTTGTCATATAATATGTAATGGTTAAATACCTATACACTCATAAGTAGGTCTTGTTGTGTCGCAAGTAGGAAAAAGTCTTGATTTTTTTTCTTGGAAAAATCATATGTGCATAATTCATATAAAGAGCAATAACGTGAAGCTTATACATGAATGCAATTTTCTGCTCTTCTTTAAATTTCTCGTTTATCCTTTCTTTTATTTACGTGGATATGAGAGAAAAAAAGATGAGTATATGAAATAAAGGCACTAGCTGTGTGTGTGTATATGTGCTGCTTTAAAAAACGTAGACTCTGACGGAAGCAAGAAAGAATTTGTGAGTGAGTAGGGGTAACGAGACCGTAATTTGTTGGAAGTCAATAGTGTATTCTGACCTGGAGATGTTTGTGAGCAACTTTTTTTTTTGTAGAATATAGACAGCGAAAAAATGGAGAGGCTTTCTGGTATGCCGTCTGCCAACCAGCCATTATTTCTCATAAAAACTCCGGTGTTTTGCAACCTGTAGCTATATTAGAACCATCTCCTATAAAAGTCAAAGTGGTGGCACTATTATGATGTGTTGTGAAGTACATTTAATATAGTATTGTTTTGCGGTTACGTTACATATTCACTTGGTGTTTAGTTCTGAAATAGTACTAACTAAAAATTTTATACCCCCGCTCCAGTTCAATATCCCACGGAATTTTTTTGAAAACCATGTTTATAGCTCCACATAAACTCCTCCATAGTGTCTACTAGATTACCAAAGAATGTACAACGTCAACGGGTTGCTCATGGATTACGAGATAATACTATCATCATGAGTGTTCTTTGTAGATTATAGAATGTGATGTTGTGGGATAAAGGGCCAGTGAAATAGTCCATGGCCTGAACTACATCAAGAAATATTTTCATGATGCATGAATTCTGCAAACAATATTTCACAAGCAAGACTAATTCAAAGGAATTTTGCAGAAAAAGAATGTGTAGGACTTTTTGTGAGCAAAGGTGAAACACAGATTAGACGTCGCTTGTATACGCTCTCCTCTTCCATAACTTTTATGGTTCCAAGGTTGGCCGCAGAATTTTTTGAATACAGAGAGACAAGCAAGGGGCAAGTCAAGTCTTGAATTTTACAGAAAAAAATAACAAGTCATGCTTCAAGCTTCCTCAAAAAGTGACTAGTCAGTTCTAAAAGTGTAAAATGCTGTTCTCTCTCTCTCTTTACAAAGATGCTCAGAACATATTATTACTATTATCATGATAGAAAGCTGGAAGCAAATGAGACTTATTTGGGCAGAAACGATGGCAAAAACACAGTGGCCGCTGCAAGAATATCTATAAAGTCACAGAGCAAAGGCCATATTTGCAGCGTAATGCATTGAACAATGAGCGTGTCGCTTGGTGTCTACGACTTTTATGGCAGTCACATTAATTGGGTTGGACAAAAAACAATTTTGCTCACCTGATAACAACTACTACATGGATTGAATACTTATCACAAGATAATTAATTGTTAGTGATATCTACATAAGTTTTTCTTTGTCATGATTGGGAATGGAAAGGGGCGGAAGAGTTGTGATCTCTTCAATTAATTTAAGTTCCGTCGGATGATATGATGATGATGTGTAGCAACTCCTCAAATTAAATGAACACGTGTGCGCTGCTACTGTCTATTTTTTTTTGTAGTAGAACATTTTCTTGTATTTATTGTAGACTATTACTTACTTTATTCTTGGAGATAAGCAAGTATGAAAACAAAAAAAAAATGAATGAACAGAAATAAATGGTTTTTCTCATCCGTGTTCATATTGTGACAGAGTGTGACGGTAAAGTAAAACTTATGTTGAAGGATTGAGAAGGTCAAGAACCGGGAATAAGTCGCTTCAGACAAGCCTTTCATGGAAAGAGAGTCCTTGGGCGTGAATCGTCAAGTTGGCCGAGACCATGCATCTACTGCAAATAATAATATGCATTCATTTGTTCGGCTTCTAACTCAGCTATTGCAGAATAGTCTGCATCATATATGGAAATAAGTTAGGCGTTGCGAGTCAATAGATGTTAACTTTTGTGATTTTTATTGTATGCACTTTGTCAACTTTGTCAATTTGTATGCAATAATGTACGAGCGGCTAGCCTAGCTCTGTGAATGAATCAGTCAGTCACCCACCACGACGTCATTTTAACGCATTGAAAGTTTGCATAATGTCAACCTAGGTTTGATGCACCGTGTTTTGGGTACTCAACTCATACAGAAGCTAGTAACAAGTTTGCTAGAAACCAGATATTGAGGCAGAGATATTTTGCAAATGATGCGATAAAGTTTTGTCAGGGTTGCTCCAGACTTTTACATTAGTGTGGCCCCTTTTCTTATCAGCAATTTGTAATCCCAAAGAGTTTCCCTTATCTCTGTCTACGTCTACGCAACTTGAACAATTAAATTAATTCAACTTGGTATACATACTTTCAACTTTCTTTCTGTACAATACAATGTACAGCAAAACGCAAGGAATAAGACCTCGCACAGTTATTCAATTTACATTTTAATCAAATGATTTTAAGAGGCACGATTTAGTGTCTTGTAAAAGTTATCTTTGGACGTCTTATGTTCACCGACAAATGTATGGATGAAGCCCGCGTCTGAACTTCTATATTGATCCCATAACATTTGCATTCTTTTTTTTATCCATTCATGACTTGTACATTTTCTCAACTCATTTTCAATTACATATTTATATCACACCTTAGGTGTGAGCTTGAGTGAGACACTTCAACTTATGCACACCCTCTGCAACTTACAGTATACATTCATTATCATTTTTGTCCATAACAAGCATTACATATGTCGGCGGAACAATGTATTAGCGTTTTTTTCTGATTGAATAAGGTGTGAGAAGAAGCGTACAATCAAGTACAGTAATTGTGTGTACGTTTTTCCTTCACAAAGAATATAATGCATACTATTGCGTGTTGAATAAACAAGAGGTGATTTCTCCTGAACCAGAAGCAACCAGAAGTAATCTTATTAAACAAAGAAGTTCATGTTTGGAAGTAGGGAAGCCCAAACCACTTAAGCTGACAGCTATGTTTTATCATATGAATTTGTTTAGTAATTGATGATGAACGTATGAATGATCCAATCGTTTCCTCATCAGTCTCATCATCATGATTACAATCATCATCAACATTATCTCCATCGCCATAATCATGATATATGACTCCATATCCGTTGCTCAGTTGCAGTCCTCCACTTTAAAAAAAGTGTACTGAATGACGAGACAACTTACTTAAACTCCTCTTATTTACATTCTGAACCTGTACTCTACTTCAACACCAGTAGTGTTCGGCATTATCGTCACCATTCAGAAAAAGAAGCTTTGTACATTTGCAATAATGTAAAAAAAATTATATACAAGAAGTCTCGCCCACTACATGACACCACGCTACATACACCAGCTTATGCAGGCTACCTACACAACCACAAAAAATAGGTTTCGTGGCTAATATAAGAAGGGGAATGTAGAGAAATTTTGTGCTCAGTTGGAATATAATTCGCACGTGACACTTGTACGACTTCTCTGCGTATCTTGAGAACATTTTTCTTTCTTGCTTTTAAAATTGTTTCGTAAAAAAAAGCTACCTGATCATCTATGTTTAAACTTCAGATCTTTTATTGACTTCATACCTTCTCAGACCTGTGCAGAGACTAGTCGTGTGTAACTGAGCCGAACAAGTTGTTCTTGACGGTGCAACAATGATTAGTTCTGCAGCGAACTTACTGCGTCCCCTGTGGATAGCTGGTTTTGTGACAATTTTTGCGTTCAACTCATTACTAATTACCCAAGTGGAATCTCAGTGTTCACCAGATCGGTTGGTTGTGTATCATGTGATTATGAAAACACACTGGTCTCGTGAACTCTTCCCGAAGCAGTATCCTGAGTTTCGACCGCCGGCACAATGGTCAAAACTTGTAGGTTAGTATCATACCAAATTTGCCTGAAAATCTTTTGACAAACAGAAAAACGAAGGTTGCTGATGGGTACGCAATGCATCTTTTTTTTTAGAAAAGTTAATATGGTTAGCTATTTTTGTGTTATATAGGAAGAACGCATAATTCCTCTTACTCTTTGTACCGCATTGGAGGGATGGCATCCCAAGGATTAAAACGATTCGCTGAAACTTCCTCCTCGGATGTATTGGATGAAACCGCTCAGGGGAGCACCGGTGTGTTGGATGCATTCAATGGAGCTCCCATCACCGCTGGTGTTGGGCTGTCGGAAACTCAATTTTTTGTGGACGGAAACCACACAATGGTATCTGAAATAAGCGTAGCTCTAGCTTATTTACTGCTTGTGGTTCTTGTTGATCCCAAATAGGCTCAAAATGTAACGCCTTGGTCACGTTTCTTTGTCTACTCAGGTGTCATTGCTTTCCCGGATTGTCCCTTCTCCAGATTGGTTTGTGGGGATTGACAGCCTTAACCTTTGCATGGATCAACAATGGATCGACAATATTGCTGTTGATGTAATTTATGTTATGATTTTTTTGCTTTGGTATACCATAAAATAGAAAATGTTGAGGCAAGACTAAACTTGTTACGCTTAAACATTGCGTAAGCAAAATTCTCAACCGCGCATCATTTCTCAATTTTATGTACCATCAATGAAATTACAATATCAATTTTGATTGATTTCCCTTCAGGTGGAGCCCATTGATGCGGGTACCGACTCAGGTTTGTATTTATTTTCTTGCTTTTTAATATAAAGTAAATACATAATATATATAGATTGTTAGACCCTCAATATGTTGTCATGAATGTGAATGGAGAAGCCCATATTAATGCATATTTTCAATTTCCCAGTCCGATCAAATTTCATATTAATGTAATTTTATAAAGCATTCAAGCACAATATGATTGCTAGGAAAGAGAAGAGAATCTATATGTAAGGTATAATTTAATTGAATGGGAAGATCTGAAGTTATAAAACCATGATACTTGTTTATATACCCTCCAGGTTTCACATTCACTGCACCAAACTGGGTTACGGTTCCACAAGAGGCAATCTATCAAATCCATTTGACTACATTACATCCGGCACATTCCTTCCAGTACCCAGACAACAGACTACGGGACAAGTCGATCGCCACTCTTCATTATATACAAAGTGGATAAGACACATTTTATCTTCTTTTTACATATACCCACTTTGGTGAAAATTCATGAGATGAACACATTATTTAAGGATCGTGGTGCAAGCTTTGTTCTTTGTCTAGGCACCGTGTTATAACTAGACTAATAGTTGATATATTTGATAGTATATGCCCTTCCTTATAAACATCAAAAACTCATCACATTTTATCACCTCATATATAGAGAGCCAAGGTTCTTTGGTAAAATTACCCCAAATGTGTGCAATTTCATGCCTTTTGTTCCTTTTCCTCATTAGACAACTTTTCCCCCCATTATACCTGCATCTTCAGAATTATTTTGCAATGTTGTACAAAGGTAATAGGATTTCAGGCTTAATTGTGCTTTTAGTTGCACGAACTGATGTTTCTGGGTGAAGTGTGCAGAGAAACGGTAGTACGACGACACATACTTAAAATATGTATGTGTAACCTGTTTAACCGTAGAAGAATGCAGTAGAAGAGAGAAAGAGAGAGAGAAGAGCTTATAGAATGATAGTAGCCAGATCAGAACTCGTCGAGCTCATGTACAATAACCCTTTTAACAGTAGAGAAACACAAGAAATCAACGGGAGCATAAGTGAGAGGCGACGCAGGCATTCCACTGATATGATAGTTTTATATCACTCACTCAGCAGCACAGAGCTCACTCACACTAACAAAGAGTGGCTTCTAGTTGATATCGTATTTGATTTAGCTCATATGAGCAAGTTAATCCGATGATGACAAAAGACTTTACATGTAGAGAGAGTCGTATTCTGTAGCAGTTTTCTTATATCATTGTTGACAGATGAAAGAGTACTCTCTGTCTCAGTGGGGAGCTTCTCGAATCAGTGATGAAGGGAGCAGCAGCTCTTCCTACGGCTCTTCCACAAGTAATAGCAGTGATCCTCCTTATCATCATCTTTTTTCGGACGACATTGACAGTAATGACATTGGGAATGAATTAAATGAGATCAATGATCCAAAAGATGTGGAAGACATGTCGTTGCGACTGTCCAAGAAGAAGCGATCGAGGAAAATAAAAGGTAAAGTTTTCCTTCTTTCTTTCGATCTCATTGCATTCTTCATATATTATATTATGTTATGTTACGCTATGTATTTTATGTCGCATAAAAGTTTTTGTAGTATAGTTGTATTGTAGTAAGTAGATGGCTGAGACAAAGTGGACATTTATATTGTTAAGCATAAATGTTTTCATATGTATTAGCTTTCATCGGTATCAAATGCCTTCAACAGCTGGCAAAAGTCTCAAAGCCAAAAATCGAATTTTGGTCTGATAGCCTGAACGGCACATGAACTGCATGCTTTAGAAAACTGAGCTGCGAGTTGGGTAGCAGGAAGCAGCAGTTTTTCTTTCCTAATCATTTTTCCATATAATATGTAGGTATCCCTTTACTACCCTTGTTTTCTTTATGGATCAAGTGGTTATCCGGTGTAGAAATAATGTGTGCTGGTTGGTTAGTGACATCTTTTATAAGGGAGAGGTAGTGGTAATGGTACAATGAATTTCTGCTGATGCTGATGCTTCCTTTTATTCATGCTGCATACCATATAACAATATTTATATTACAACAGTGTTTTCGCTAACTCAAAGAGCATCATGTCATCTCAAACTCAGAAAATAAAATGTTTTAGGCTAGAGTTCCGCAACTGGTTAACTGACACCAGAAAATACTTAAGGATTACAAGGAGCTGCTGAGAATGCTAATGTGATGTTTGTGCTTTCTCTACAGGCTCTTTGTCCCGGACTGCACGTGACTGCAAAGTTTCCGATTGGAGCGAATGGTCAGAATGCTCAGCTCTATGTGGATTTGGCGAACAATATAGGCATAGATATGTCATCAGTCATTCTAGAAATGGAGGGGCACTTTGTCCTTCGTTGACAGACAAAAGACTGTGCAACTCTGCCAGAGATTGTCGTCAGAACTATTTTGATTGGTAACCGTTCTCCGATGAAAATATACCATTTCAAGAGTTTATTTCAAGCTTACGCAAATTTCTACAAGGGTGCCCGGTGCATCTCTTGGTTGTTAGAATGTCAACATTAGAAAAAATGATAGAATTCTGTGACAGCGTATTTATTCATATTATTTAAATCTTATATTTAGTCTCACAGAGTGAGTATTTGCGGCGACTGCTTATGAAAATCGAGAAATTGTAATCAACAAATGTTGTTAGAAGTTAGTTAATATATTTAAAGAGATTGATGGAAACGAATTAATTGAACGAATTAAGTATTAAGAATTTATTATCAAAATCATATGCATATTTAAGACTTTCACTGGCTATCTTATTGTTTGTCTGCATACGAATGGCTACTAATGTCCAGGCATGCTTTGAAAAGTCCATTTCCTAAATTTCATGACTTGAACTTACAGAAAAATAAGACTTGTAGTTTTCACAGTCTAAACAATTTTTGCTTAGCTTCACGTACCAGATTAAGTTTTTAAATGACTAGTGTGTATGATGCTAGATTATCAAAGGATTTGTAGCCTCATCTTTCTAAGAAAAAGTTACTACTGCTCAGCTAAATGTTGTATAACTGAGACTCAAACGTTGCATGCCATTTAGTGCCTAATCATCACTCACTGTTGACGCCGAATAGGTGTATAAGCTTATTTACATAAGCTTCATCAATGAATTCAAACACATGAGTTTTTGTAATGTCATCGACTTCAAACTGTGAGCTAACAATATATGCAATCCAATTTAAAATCAATATATTTAAGTATATACACTTCTATGTATATAGGAAAATGATCAAAAGTTTGT
The DNA here is from genome assembly GCA_036850725.1 of Orchesella villosa. Lineage (NCBI taxonomy): Eukaryota > Metazoa > Arthropoda > Collembola > Entomobryomorpha > Orchesellidae > Orchesella > Orchesella villosa. Next base: position 27,558 of record JAANSM010000184.1, on the reverse strand, counting down.
GATTAAGCAATCAAATGCATTCATAGCTTTATAACTTAATATGTATAAATATATCTTCGCAGTTACTTATGCTTTTACACAGGTTGGGAAACAGACTGATCGTGTATGCAATTTTAGTTGAAATATTAGGCATAAGTTTGTACACTTTAAGTATTTCAATACTGCCACTAGTACCGTCGTAGTTCCTGAGTACATGACTATAGTACGGGACTCGAGTTTTGTGAAAACTGTTGTTACATTTACAATTTCACTGCCATTACCTCAGTTTGAATTTTAGACGTTAAGAGAATGTAAGATGCTATGAAATAATGTTATGCAGATATATAATTGTTGAATGTTGAAGCAATATGAATAAAATAAATTGATGCCTTTGCAATATGCATTTCGCAATAACATAAATATACTGCCTCTTTATTTCCATGAGTCATAATTACCAGTTTATGGTAAACACTTCAACATTTTACTTTCATGGCTTTCATCAGCTACCAACTAACATACATAATTATATCTTTATTGCAGGCGTATAGATACAACACTATATTATTCTCAACTGTTAAGCTATGGAAATGCTATGAATTTAATATATTATTAATTAATGTAAAATTGTTTATTTTTATTACGTACATATTGATAATTCCAGTTCAAGAGCCTAAATTAGCCATGATCCCAGGTGTCGTTGTTGTAAAGGTGGGTCCCTACAAGGTACACTGGTTGTGTGTAGGCGTTAGTACATAAAAAAACGTTAATATTATGTATAGTGGAAGAAGGTGTAAAGCATTCACATATTAAATGTTATGACAGAATAACATCGTAGGGCAACTGAAGAAATTATAATGCGAAAGACTGAAGTGCGTGTGTTTGTGATTCGCAATGAACATATAATATACTTCTTAATAATAGCCTCTGTTGCGTGAAGCAAACAACATTTATGGTGCTATGGCACGAGCTGTGTTTGCATTGACAAGGTTTGTAGCTGCATCTTAATTTTAATAGTTACATTGTCAATCCCAAATTGGATATAATAGGAGAGTAAAAATTATCTGGACAAAGTGTTTACAGCACAATACATACATATAAGTTATATAGTATTCAGGTTTTACAAGCTATACACTACATCTATAAGATATTTTTGTTATAAGCAAAATTAAATATTACAATACATAAGTTTCAAGTTACAATACGAATACTTAATACAATTCATATAATAATAATAGCAAGCCAATAATCTGAAATGCCAAAATAGTTTATTGTGAACGTTCAACGTTGTTTGGGTTTTGCAAAAGGAGGAATTGTTTAAAGAGAATTTTGCATGGATGATGTGTGGGCACAGCACATTACATTTTAGACGGGTTGGTAGACTGAACTGAACTATTGTGAATAGTTGCTACGTAATATTTCAAAGCACACACTATCCATTTATATATTACATTACGTTTTTTTTGCCTTACATTAGTTTGCTGGAAAGACATGCAGTCATCTCACAGTACCTCACCAGAAAATAAAGTACTGCATCATACGAAAGCGTATAATGTAAATATGTATTAGTTAGCCCCAGTTGAAGTAGTTTCTTCCACAACTCCTGGCAGACCCGCACCAAGTAGCTTCCTTCAATGGAGGACAAGGACGACCACCACGTCGTGCATGCATGAGCACTGTCCGTGACCGAGTCATTTCACCGAGACCACAAGTTTTACTGCACGGAGTCCAGGATGACCATTCGGATACTATGCAATCCCTAGGTGGTCCTTTTTTCAGATTGAATGAATCAAACAAGAAAACATACATAAGCTTAGTGTTAGTCCACCAATTCTTTTCATTGCGCTTACTGGATCATAACATAAAAATCTCATGTACATCGTTTCTAATAAGTTAATGAATAGGGAAACAATGAGAAAAGTCCTTTTGTCCACAGCACACAATCCCTTTTTCAACTACAGTTAGCGCTGGACACTACAAGTCATTGTGACAGTGGCAATAATACTTGCCTCATGCATTACATTACATTTCGTATGAGAAAGAAGTGAAATACGCATGTATATATATTTTTATTTTTCGTGTGTTTGTGTGTCGACTCGGCTCACGCTAAAGCTTTTCAAGGAAAAAGCTAACGACCAGTGGAAGTGGATGTCTAGCAAAAAAAATATGTTTCTTTTTGCTACACAGTTTTTGTTTTAACACCACTAAATCCTACCTCAATACAAGAGTAGAGGAGTGGCATTGAAAAATGAGATGTGAAATAGCTTGAAAAAAGATAATGAAGAACTACATACAAAGTAATTTTCTTACGGATTTTCTTGAGTTTCTTTTTCTTCTCTCCAGCAATGTCCTTCCTCTTCTTCTCTGCATACGGAACATAGTCGATAACGTTATTGGTCCGGTCTTTCTCAACTACCGGTTTTGACATTGATGAAAAGGCTGATGATGCACTTTTTAAATTAGTTTCAACTGGACGGGTCGAGGGCTCCATTACATCATTATTAGAGATTTCTTGTTCGGGATGATGGAAAACCTCGCTTAACTCATACTCTTTCACCTAAAACATTTAAGTAGAAAAACTTTGCTCAACAAAAATCAGCATTTTATTCCCATATAATCCAACATTGTGAGCATCAGTTTTGCATGCTCATTTCTAAGCTTCAATGTGGTTCGAGCATCAAAATTTCTAAAGTGCTTCTATATACTACATACACACTGCTGATGGCTCTTGAATCTGATTTATTGCCTAAGATATCAAACAAAAATTGGTGATGGTGAGCTACTGCTTCGTCTCGTTTTAGGCTAACGTTGCTTCTATTCTTTGCTATTACGTTGAGTACCACATACTAAAAAATCAGACCGGCTATCAAAACATCTACAGCTCACATATGTTTTCACATTGAAACGATGTGAATAATGCTCAAAATGTATTTCAGGGAAGGGTGATACAGGATTTATCAATGAATGCATGGCTTGATTTCTATCAATATATCAACCGCCATACAATATATATTGTATGTATAGATTCCGCACGATCGTGAAATTTTTTTGCCTTTGTGAATGTAAAATGTGAGGCAGATTCTACGAACGAATAGCACAGTGCACGCATGACTTCAATCATTCATCTGAACGTGAAATGAAATCTAGGTATGTGAAATCTTTTTTACCCTTTTTGGAAACTGACATAGGAAACATTGTAAACCACAAATTCAGCTGGAAAAAATTGGCGTCATTGCACATGAAAGTGTAATTTTTGAATCTTGGTTACTATACTTCATATTTTCAGGGATTTTCAGGGAACCGGAATTTCGTTTTTTATATATATTTTGGAAAAAATTACCCTTTAAGAAACACACTAGACAATACAATTGAAGATAACGTCGAATTTTGCTGTTTTTATTAATTGAATCATACATGAAACTGATATTCATTACTTGCCGAATCCTGGGGTGCTCTTAGAAGCCTGTTGCTTTAGAAGCCAACCTCATGTGTTTTACTCGAAAATTAATAAGTATCAATTTTTGTTCAATGTGTAATTTACTGATCATGCCTTTCCCTCGTGTATGCTATGAAAAGAAATCGTTTCCCCTGTCACTTGTACCATTCCTTTTTTACTGTTGAAGAATGACAGCAGTAGTTATCCTAACGCATTTAAATCATCAAGTTTACTAGATATCATTGTCAATTTCCAATTGTTTTGATAAAGATTATATTTATTGCATAAGAAACCTTGTCCCTTCGAACAAATAAGAAACACATGCGTAGAGATATGGCTTACACATGAGTTGCTAAGTTTCTCCACGTTTGCCCGTTGAAAGGGGAAAATTGATTTTGCGACATTTTTAATTCTAACATGTAGTATTGTCGTGTGCATTCTTTCTAAACTGCGTCGCGTCATGTCATTGTGAGCTTAATGCATACGCCATGAAAATCGTATGAGAGAAACTTTCTTTATAATCGCGAATTCATCATCAAGGCAAAGCAAAGGGTCCACACCATTGCTGCCATGTCCATGCCAATCTCCTATGCCAGGCACAAGCAATGGAGCTCTGTGTGCTGCAATAAGCAAGAGTGAGTCTATAGAGATGGCTAACATTTTTTTAAACCTCTTAGATAAGTGATATGAAGGCATGCCCAACTTTCTCTATTTTTCGTCTTGAGTGAGAATTTTTCGTCTGACAAAAGATTATGTGTAATTTTACGAAGAGTGCAAAATGCTTAGAACGTTATGTTACTCTGTCTTTTCTCTAGCTCCAAAGCTCATTCAAAACTTAAATTCTCTTTTCCTCCGTTACTTGCCTTCCTCCTTTCTTTACCCTAGGGAAACACCCTCATAGAGAAAGCAATAAGTGCGGAGTAAGAAAGATAAACGAAATGTGGTTACATTGTGACAAGAGTAATCCTTTCCCTACAATTGATGAGAGTAGGCAAAGTTACCTTGAGGAATTGAAAAGATGCAATTGGTGGCAATGTTTCTCTGTCACTGTAGTAGAATGATGATGCAGGATGGTTTGGCTGCCGAGGTGTGAGCCGCTTCACTGCTGCTCGTGGTTCTGTCGCCCAATTCGGTGATGTAAAAGTAAGTCCTGTTGTTATTACACAAAGTAGGCATCACATTTAGAGAACTTGGATTTCATTGATTTTATGACATGATCAATCACCCCACATTACACTTGTAAGTTGGGAAAAACCACATGTCTACTTTAAAAAAGAATTTTTTTCTTCTGTATATGCAAACATTCCAAGCGTCAACGGTATCCCTTACCAGAATCAGTGCCAGCGTCCAATGGATCCACCTGTAGGTGTATGCAACAACAATCAATAAACCACTTTTTCGAACTAAATGTCTCAGGCTCACAACTTACAACTATTAGCCATATCAACTATTATACTTATATCTTGTCATATAAATTGAAATGGATTAAGAAAGACCAAACTTGAAATCGTGGGTGTGAAGTGAACTACTTAGGAAAAAGGATCAGAAATAGATTTATTTTCTTAGCATTAAGCGGAAAGTATGTGCTTACCTCAATTGTTACACTATCTATCCAGCGTCCGTTGGAGCATAAGTCGTAGCCATCAATTCCAATGAACCAGTCAGGAGATGGGACAACCCGGGAGATAAGGGATACCTGTTTCAAAGTTGTTTAGAAGTAAATAAATTGCAAGAACGTAGCAAAACTCATATCAAGTCACATATCAAATTGCCCCTGAGATAAAACTGTATTCAGGAAATGACAATTCAGATAGGCGGACGGTTTACAAGCTCAGTAAAGGATTTCTTTTGTGCAGTATTATTCAGTTCTGTTAATAGGGCTACCAGTGTTCCTACATTTCCATTTCTTTATAATTACCCACATATTAAATTAGCAAGGTTTTGCTGAACACTTTTATTTGATGTGCATTCGCAAATTAATTTGGCCATAACTTATTTCTCCTTCAGTTTCCGAACTTTCAATTGGTTAAAAACTATATGAGAATGGTGTTAAAAACACTTGGTGACAATCAAGTAGTAACCCACATAGTAAGTTTATAGATAGCAGTGTGATTTGCACGTGTAACTTTCTGTTCATCAATCCTTCCGTATTTGAAGTGTGTCAGTAATGCATATATTATTCGTTGTTGCATACTCACCCTTGAATGGTTTCCATCCACAAAAAATTCTGCCTCTGCTCTCCCAACCCCTTTTGGAATAGCTGGAGCAATGAATTCATCATAAACACCACCTTCTCCTTGAGAAAGTTCATCTAGAACATCTGAAGCTCCAGTCTCTGAGAAAATACGAATTCCTTCTGATGCCACTCTTCCAAGTTGGAAAAGATGAAAGGATTCATTATGGGACCGACCTAAAAAGTACAACATACACAAACGTGAGTCACTCCCTGAATTAGATTTTTGGATCTAGGGGAAATATTAAATATATTTGGGCACACAAGTAGAGGCACTCGATCTAACTTTTTCTTAACTATTTATGCGTGGTTTGATTGAAGTTTGAGACATTTTTTGAATAATGATCACCTTGTCCTACTATTGAAAATACTATTACAACTTTAAATCACCGAATGCTCTTATTTTATGCTCCGGTTTTGAAGTTCATATTATCCTTACAAATTCAGTGTCTCATGTGAAATGTACGATGAGCTAGGTTTTGCAAAAACGAATTACACTTGCATATCTATTTCATTTCAAATTTTGGTTGTTAAACTACATCTGTACTTATGCATCCAATAAAATTTCTATACACATGCACATATATATTCTCTCATCTCATCAAACATTAATATAGATTGCTTCCAACATACGACCCATAAATATAACATGTTTTCAAGTCAGTCAAGTAGCGAACCCTCAATATTATTGATACATGTGCCCCATGATGAACTTTGTTTACTTGTAAGTTGCAAACTTGAACAAGATGATATGTATGCGTCTTGTGTTTGAATGAATAAATTTCTCAGCCTGCAATCACGGCAGTTTCTGTCCCAGTGGAATTTGCAAACTTTGTTTCCAAAATCATAGGTATATATACATACTTACTTATGTCTTTATGCTTTGCGATATTTATGTACGAACGTCATAGGAAGAATAGCTATGCAAATAATGTATTGTTCATGTCTATCTAATCCAATAGGTTTTCATATAGTTTAGTCAGATGGTTTTTTATGTAACGACTGCTGACATCACTGTGGTGTTTTACCGTTAATCGAAATGTAAAACTGTCTATGTGATTTAACAACCAAGAATCTTGATCTAAAATTCATTTTTATTTCACACTTTCCGTGTTTCAGATACAAGGCATCTCAGTGTCTATGTCTGTACCAACAGAGAGTCGATGTAATATCGTTGAGGAAAGAAGAAAAAAACTCAGCAAATTGTGTCATGTTTCCAGGTTGAGTCCGTAGTCATCCACGTGTGTCTTAATTTAACAAAAATGTGACATCGTTTCCCTCCTCTGATGGCTAACATAGCAATGTCAAATGCTGTAAATTAGGGTATAAATGAGAAAAATGATGGTTTTCTGTGTCACATTATTGTGACATTTAGCAAGGAAGGATGGTTTGGTTTAGAAATGAAATGATGACACGCAGCCGCTTCAACACGTTTCGATAAAATGGCAATGTTGCAGAAAATAAAGACGTCTCTCAATCATTCACGCAACACCAAGACCAAACACCTCAACTTGAGTTAATATCAAAAGCTTTATTTCGGCTTCGAAACAGTATTTTTGGGGATTTAATTTTTTTATAACGTTAGTTTAGCATCAGGTTATTCCCGTGCAAAGGCCCCCCAAAGAGAGAGAGAAATACAAATGAAATTGGAGTGCTTTACTTTTTCCGTGACTGCACAGAGGTTAGTATTGGTGTAAAGTAAGCTTCCAAGCTTACGGCTTAAAAGTTAAGATTGCTATAACATGAAGCTGTCTTTAAAACTAAACAGTTTGGTAACTTTGCCAGCACGACGTAAATTAATAAAATCAGTAACTTACAATAAGACATTCTGAACATGCAAAAAAAAGTTTTCTCAAGTAGCCCCATTTATCCATCTGAACATTAAACCAGCAAACTGCAAAGAATTGCTGTAAACTGAAATAATTTTGTGCAGCTGGTTGCCTAAACTGCTTCTAATAATCCTACTTTATTATACAATACACTTATTAGTTAGAATAAATGATCCTTTCATTAAACGAATAGAATATCTATTTGTATGACAAGGAAAGGTGTTGTATCTTGTTAGGTATGGGAATGTGAGCATATTATGAAGTCCCTGATGCATCGTCCACAAGATAGCTTTATATGAGGATTACAACTGTTCAGATCATGATGATATCTAAATTCCAACCACGAAGCGATTCACAATGCTCAATACAGAGCAGAAAGATGATGGTGTGGGACTGCAAGCTAATAATTATTTTGTCTTCTTCCTTCGCAGCCAACGCATGACATGTGATACAATACATATTAGCAACCAAATGTGGTAATGCACTCCACTCATTTGTATTGAGCTCAAGTACCGACTCATCATCATCAAAAAAATTAATCACTCAAAATTTTACAGTCACCACTGACTGAGGTACAAGCCCTGTTAAATGGGTTATAATAATGTGTTATCATTGTGTTAAGACGTTTTTTTTTCAAGGTGAATGCCATAGACTATTTTTGTGAGTTGTGTGTGTGTGCTCATGTACCATGCTAGGTTAATGTTTTGCTTTTGTTTTTTTTATTTGTAGCTAACTGATTTTGACTAGTTAATTATAATGAGCTGACTCTGGGGTCAACTATCTATTCAAAGAAATCCTCTAATAATCACATGTTACAACAAGCCAGGCCATTCCCCGCCTTCGCTTTGCCTTGTAACATGTAAATATTAGGCAACCATGACTTTTCTTCTTACTATTCCTTAACTAATGAAATGTGTAGTGCAAAAGAGAAGATTTTTTTGCTTCTATTATTGATGTTGCACGAAATGTAGAAATGAGAATGTAATGAGCAGCAACGTTTTGAGACTTTTCTCTCTTGATGCATGGCGACTCAAGTTCTTTTCAATAACAAAGCCCTGTCATTAAATCCCGAGTTTTTCTTTCTCTTTCTTTAGATCAACAAGATTTAATGACGTTACTTCCTATTAAATAACATACTCTTAGCTTTTTAAACATGTTCATTACAGGTAAGCCTGAGCCTCCTATTATCTGCAAGGATGTCAAGGAAATACTTAGAATAGGAGTGCATGCAGTGCAGTAGAATGATTTGATTTAACTCTGGCTACCACTGCAAAATCTCAGAGCCTAGGCGTATATATGTACTTTTAGGTATATCGTATGTATATTTAAAGTGAATTGTGAATGTAATCAATTTTTGTACAAATCAGGGGGTCTGGCTCTGATTAGATTATCTATGGAATTGAAGAATTTTAGTATGTAGTTATGATAGTGTATAAGGTGTTTGTAATTGTCATTAATCTAGTTTACCTTTGTACAAATCAGGGGTCTGGCTCTGATTAGATTATCTATGGAATTGAAGAATTTTAGTATGTAGTTATGATAGTGTATAAGGTGTTTGTAATTGTCATTAATCTAGTTTACCGCCCAAGCTATCACAGTTAGCATCGCAGTATATCATAACGAGTTTCTCAATCATTAACCACGTCATGTCCCTCTGTGTATGGAAAGTCCCTTAAGAAAATATATAGGTATATAAAAAAAATTAAGAAGGCCAAAGTAATTCCTGTTGTGGTGTATGCTATGTGGGTGGTGGGAGCATCCTATGATCATACTCGGACGATAATATGATATCATAATGATATGTTGCTGGCTCATGCATGTAAACAATTTATTATTTACATTCAACGGAATATGAAATATACAGTAATGTAATCATTGCAAATCCAACCGATTTGTAAATGACGTGATTCCTAAAGTTCAAGAGTGTACCTTTTCAAAAGTGCTGTAAAAAGTACTTACAAGCTAGTATACTCATGTAAATAACTTATCAATAACAATGATAATGGATGACAGTTAGCTTCTTATTGTTAGACTTTTCAGTTTAAAATTGACTGCGATCTACTTAAATAAAATTCATTTGGGTATAGATGATATTATTACCCTTTCATAAAAAAATAAATTGGTTTAGTTTTTTTGTTACATTTATTCATGATTAATACAATTCAATTTCTTATTACGTAATTGTTAGAGTCTATAATTGAAAAAGTAAATATATATAAAAGTATATACATACATAAAGACATTTCACTGAAATAACGACAGAAAAATAGATGGATGCAATCTTCTTCCATACCATATAACTTGAATATCATATTAAAGTATCAAAGTTTGGTTTGGCGTAAGGCAAACATTAATTAGCTCTGAATATTTGAATGCAAGTACTTCATGCGTTGTGTTACGTTACGTGCTACATGACTTTTAATGCAAACCACTGAGTGTGCAAGCAATAAGATCGTAAATCAGCGTCAATCACCCTTTTAGTTGACTCGTATTTGGCATATTATACTGTGCATCGAGATGATAGAACGAGTGACAAATCATGATCATCAATGATATGGTATAAAATGTATAGGCTCAGCAACATATAAGCATCATATGAGCAAGCCCGTTCTCTATGGGTGTATAAAAAATAGATAGGAATCTTGTGTCGCTACTTGGCAAATTGTGCACCTTTTCCTGATGCAAATTTTGTATCTTTAATGTAACAATTAGTTTTCCTTTGTCAGTGACACCATGTCAGAATGACATGTACCGTCGTAGTTTTATTATTTGTCACTTTACTTCTGTTACTTATTTCTTTTTTTTCTACTACTCACTCTCTACCCTGCCTCATGCTGAGGGTCTTAGGTTGTTAACTCTCTCTCTCTCTCTCTCTCATCTGTACGAAAAAGTGATGGCTGATTAGATGTTGGTGGTACGTTCTAGCATTCTAAATTGATATTGAGTTAGTTTATATACATCTTGAGACTATATTTAGCTAGGGAAATGGATGAAGACAATGACAGTGAATGAATTGGATATTTTAGCAAGAAACAAGTTTTGAAGATAACAACACTCCACACGGTTGTCTATATATCCACTGAGTTTAGGGTGTTAGACTTGTTAGAGCGAATGCGAAAACATATTTCTTTCCAAAAGCTGCACTCACTGTTGACTGTGCACCCTGCATGTAAAGATGGGTTGAGGCAGACGACATCAATGCTTGCAAACCACTAACCATATACCAGCTGTCCTAACGTGTGTGTATGACACTTCTATCACTAACAAATTGCATCAACAACTAACGATTCCTCCCATGACGATGAGGCGGTGGAGTGAAAAGCAATATTTTAAAAGGCATCTGACCTACCGTATCTCTCCTCCTGAGACGGGTTGGTGCTCTCTGTCATTAGTCTTTTAATTGCAGTGTTATTACTACTAAATTGAACAAATTAGCTTCATGCCTGACTACCAAATACATGAGTTCATTTGTCGTCACTGCTACAGATAAAAATAAAACGGATCATGATCAACAGCTAAAGGCTAAATACATTGAGTCAACTCGTAGAGTTGAACCGAGAGGAGAGAGACAGGCAGAGAGAGCAACAAATGTTCGTCTTCTTCACTCCTTTCAAACAATACAAGGTTTATTCACATTCGATTTAGCTTACTTGTAAAGATGAGTCATATTATATAAAAAAAAATCATCGACGACTAGCGTTAAATGATGTAATTACCAAACTCCCCAAGGAGAAGAAATGTCAAACACAATAAAATTAAAAACCTGCTACTTCCAATTCTATTGTTAGCAATTACTGCACATATATGCATGAGAAGCAGTAATGCATGTGCAATGTGCATGTCTGCTATTAGTTTGAAGAAACTGAGACGTGGTTGTTTACTGAGAAATAAACATTTTTATGTAGGGCACAAGAAATCGAAAACATAATCTGTCCTTGTAAATGTACAGAAAAAAATAGTTTCGCTAATTTTTGCTTATGTTTTTGTGTCACCAAGAAAACCAACATTGTGAAATAGAGAACCTAGACTTTATTTAGTGACATAAGCATCACATTGGGTATCGCATGGGAGGAAATACGCCAGCATAATGTCTGAAACTATCATGGGCTTCCGGCGTTTATTTTTATGGTCTAAGTATACTTATGTACACAACATTTAATGTAGACCAATTTCGAAAATGCTGGACGAAATTGCGTGACAAAACAATGACTGCGTCAATGCCTGGCATATGGAGTTAATATATGTGTGATAGAGCTCATGTTGTTGGCTAATGCAAAGTTCTACTTGAAGAAAATTTTAAGGAGCCAGTGCATGCAATTTTCTCCTTCTGTAAACTTGCCATGTAGTATTGTATCAATCAGGAAATGACGGCAATGTCTAGAAGACTCTTCTAATCCCTTAAGAACGTTACCAAGCTGTGGCTTTCTGTACAAAATATCTTGTGTAATGAAATGAGCACCATCAGAGAGCTTTCTACTCAGCCAGTTTATTTTCTTCTCATGGAGTTTATTATCTTTCAAAGAAGAGGAGAGTAAAGTGGAGAGCAAATAAAAGTTTACTTCATTTGTGAGGCAACCAGTCAATTAAATTCAGTAATGCTCAATCGTTTTCGAAGTGGATATAATCAATACTCATAGAAATAGACGAAGTAATAAAAGCCAAAGTAACGAAGGGCAACCAAAATGGAACGGAGTTGTAGAGAGAGAGTGAGAGAGTAATTGAAATATCCCGAAAACAAAAAAAACACATATAGCCGCATTAGTTGAGAAGTTGATGCTGATGCTGCATGAGAATCAGTATGAAACAGTATTGTGTTTACGTATGAACCATTTAGCAAGTAACTTGGCATCTAAGGTCAAGCAACAAGAGGCAATACAGAAGGAGGCAAGAGTGGCATTATAATGAGCAGCAGTCGGGAAAAAAGAGTGAAATGTATAATAGAAAGAATAGAAAGTGAGTGTTACTATAAAACGGCGTTTCAATACAAAAACATTTTCTCTAATGGCAATAGGTAGACCTTCATGCTAACAACTAGCGGAAGTACAACAGGCTTAAACAGCCACAGCCCATATACTTTGCATCGTTGTTTCTCCGAAGATCTGAAACGCTCAAATTCTCAGTCAGTCTCTGTCTCGCGGCTTTCATGAATGCTAGCATAATACATCTGGACGGATTTTAACATGATCATGCCGTCTTCCTTCCCGATGAACGAGAGTTGACAGTCTGTGTAGAATTCACACAAATGTAACCAGAAGCATTAGCGTGAAAATGAGTGCACTTAACAGCAACTTCAAACACCACTCAAAGAACACAGTTTCATCTCCGTCTCTACTCTCGTTTTTTCTCAAATAGATTGCAATAAAGTTTTTGTACTAAATATTTCAAAACTCTTCAAAGTATTAAAACCGGACAAATTATGCTCGATAATGATTTTTGAAATGAGTACAGGCTTTTTCCTATTCAATTCGACAAACTAAAATGCAATAAATTTCTATTAAGCAAATCCGATACATAGCTAAACAAAAAATTTCTATAATGTAGACTTTTAATTTTATACGACGATAAGTTACGATTTAAGATACAATTGAACTGATTTTCGAATCAAAATCTTCTTTGAAATTACTGCAACAAACTTAATACTTTTTTTTGCATTTCTACCAATCTCAGAGTAACCAATAAAGTCTACATCTCACAGTACCCCTATATACAAAAAACTAAATGCTTCAGATGTCTTATTGAATTCGCTTACACATTCAACCTACACAACTGACTTGGCTCAAACATATATTATTCAGTAGCTGTGCCTTTAGATACACACCACGTGTGCCAAATTTGGTTTGAATTGCTCATTGTATGCCAGTACTGCAAATGGACGAGTGTAGAGCAGACAGACAAACGTTATAAAGGCATTACTTGCAGAATTACCAGTCAACTGCGTAATAAATTTAAATTGTTGTAGACGGTACAATTGTAAGACTTAGAAAAGTTCATTTATGAGTACTTTTGGGCAACACTAAATGTAAACATTTATTTTCAAAATATTTGGATGATAAAAAGTAAACATAAAGAAAATGTCGTTTCTTATTTGCAAACTTCTGCGCCCACAAAGTAAATACTTGTCTTTAACTGAATGTATCGGAAATTCTTTTTCAGAATTCATAGGTTTAATATTACAAATCTACGTATCCCATTAAAAGGAGAATTTGGGGCAAGGTGAGATAAAGAGATACCGTTCCATGTGTCAAAGAGATTTCACTCTTGGAATCTCTGAAGTCTACTTAATGCTCAAAGACTATGCTAACTAGCAAGAAGATTAAAAAACATGGCTTTTGGCAAACGGACAGACGTACGGAACTTATTTTATGAAATGATGAAATTGAATGAAGCGAACTGAAATGAGAAGTTCTGGCGTCGCTGATAATAGTTTGTATAGCACCCAACAAAATAAATTTTGTTATTCTAGGAAAATATAAGTATGTTGAAAATTGCTGAAGCATATCGGTGGATGATGTAAAATGAATGCTGTTTGGCTAAATAGTATATCGTTAGACTGCATCAATGAGTAAATACTCGTAGACAATAAATCAATACCAATAAAAACATAAGCTGTTTATCTTTAGCCCCCTAAACGGTGTAGAATTTCAAAACATTTAACGGTTTAGTAACGATTCCATTTGACTTATTGAAGTAGTTTGCTTCTATGACATGAGACATGTTAAATCTCTATTTGGTTAGAATAATTGTGTAAAATTTATTCACAAAAACCCTCGTCATTTTTTTACTTTAACATTTTTAAGTATTATTCTAACACTAAAATTTTATGAAATTGGTGTTCGTGCTTGATGTTAGCGTGTACCACAAATTTTTGAGTTGCAAGAAAACAAGCTATTACTTTAATATTTTTTGAGTGCTTGAAAATAGTCATAAAATGGATTTGCAAAGGATAATAAACAAAGTAATGCCAGAAATGTGAACATTCGGACTATAATATATGCGGGATAGTAAAATACAATTATATTACAGGCTAAATTATGATGTTTCAGAAGTCTACAACCACAGAAAACCCATGAAAACGATATAAGTTCATTTGGTATTGTCGTTTTGTGTACTTAAAGCTCGGAAAGAATATTATGGAAACGGAAGGAAGAGAGGTAAGCGAAGTGGACAATGATGTGTAAGAAAAGTCATAAAACTATACCATTGGATCTTCTCAGATAGATTCTGTCTGTTTTATTAGATTTTTATACGGAGATGTAAAATTTAAGGGCTCACTTAATGTGGAGAAGTGGTGGATTCATGCATGATACTCTTATATAAAGTAAAGTTCAAGTGGTTTTGGTGTGTAATATTGTAGGGAGTTGTGTGTAACATTTATTATGACGTGGAGAGAGAAATACAGTTAAATTGGAGCATCTGGTTGTATTAGCGTAATTGCGATTATTTTATAGTGTCATTGTATGGGGAATGAGTACGAAAAAAAATTGGCTCATCTTCATTCCGGAGATTGTATCAAAATGAATCAGAGGCTGACAGACTAACTGACTGATCGTCTTGAACTAACTTAAGTTTAGTGACTGTGGAGGTGCTGTATTACATCTTAAATCGATAGCTAGACTTTGGCACTACTGGCACTATTTCTTTTTATTACTCTTCATGCCACCGTTCTCAGAAGAAATAGTATTTTTTCTTTTCTACTTTTTCTTTATCATCATGTAAGCGTGCTATGTAATTCTAGAGACTGAATGCAAAATGTGATGTGAGATGTGATGGGAGACGCACACATCACATCACTATCGTTTCACATAGGTACGAAAACCACACGAGTCCTCCTAACTAGAATTGAGGCGGCGGCACCCACACTATACCAAACCATTCTCGTAGGCAGCACCAGCTTTTGCTTGCGGATACAGGAATCTGTGGATCCTACATATATTTCACTCACACTAGTTTAATATACTTTTATAAGTATAAAAAGAAAAGAGTGAGTTTGTGTTATTATGCACACTAGTTTCCTATCACTGTCACTTTTTTGCTTATTATAATAAGTATGCAAAAATGCAATAAAAGTGTGCTCTTATAGTGACATCAGGGGGAGCAGCTTGCAATGGCAGTGAAGAATTAGTAATAGTAAGAGAACATTACTGAAATGTTGTAGTCTATGGTGCTGAAAATAGCTATCGAGCCGCGTCGTTTATTTTTGACATTTTAACGTAACTCGCAGCATATCAAAACACGGGTGTGTTTTGTCACTTTTACTAAGACTACACTAAACTCCTCATAAGCACGCACGGTGTGATTCAATTTTTCACTTTACCCGGTACACTATTCTCCATGTGAAAATGAAAGCAAAAGCTCTGTAGAAAAAAAAAGATAACTTCTCACGTATCT
The DNA here is from genome assembly GCA_036850725.1 of Orchesella villosa. Classification (NCBI taxonomy): domain Eukaryota; kingdom Metazoa; phylum Arthropoda; class Collembola; order Entomobryomorpha; family Orchesellidae; genus Orchesella; species Orchesella villosa. The sequence continues at coordinate 11,696 of JAANSM010000184.1, read as the reverse complement.
CTTTCTTCAAGCCACTCATTATTTCATCAGACACTCATCAATTTCCTTCTTTTCCTCTGTTAACCTAGTTTTATGCTTCAACCTCTACACAGATCAACATCATAGTTTGACATTTGCTTACAGAAAAAAGGTGTTTGTGTATGTAGGTAGGTACACATTATCATCTTAGTCTTCTAATGCAGAGCTTCACTATCAAAGAGCCCCATTTATTCCTCTACTATCCTTGCTCTCCTATCTCATCCATTGTGCATACTACATCTGCACCAAACCATTTCAAAAACACTGATTGCGAACAACGACTATAATTGCAAAATCTGTGATTATCATCTTCATCCAGATTGCATCCAACTTTTACTCAATGACACAGCTTTATTTAGCTCAGGGATTGAGATCCTACATCACAATTACGGGATAAAGTAATTTATTGTTTTTTTAGCTTGCTTCCTGACAACTTTGCAAATTATGCGCGTATGAAAAATCTACCAGTATTTTTTTTACCCCTTTACGCAATCAAGACCTGATTAATAATACATAACATCATCCAGTAAGAAAGAAAAGCTTGTGCAGAAATGGTATGCAGAAAGAGTTCATAACATTTATCTTCCTCAAACCCAACTCCCAGAAAAGAATGCATAAATGAGATTCCGCGAAAAACTATCAAGTAAAAATATGCGTGCCATCATGTTGGAAATGATTACGTAACACGGAACTGTTCTTTCTTTGTATTTATTTATGCATTACCCAAATTCTAGATTGTGTCTAATCATAAGCATGTACATGCAAAATGAGTTTATATGTACGTCTTATATACATAATTTTAACTTCCTGGTCCTTTTATAAGTAGGAAACCCGGAATCAATATATTTTCCGAGAAAAAATTCACGACTTACTTCTGACTTTCTACTTTCTAACGGTTGTTTCTTAGCTCTATACAACGTATTATGTGTGACTGTATATTATGTTGTATATGTATTTTATGTAATAAGAATTTTGTGGGATCAAAATGAAAGGATTTTTTTTTGCATGCAATGAATCGGGCTGTTAAATGTGTTCCGCGAAACCTTCATTGCATTGCAAGGCTAATGATTTAGAAATTTATGGACATATTATACAGTTCGTAACTGAGTTTAGTGAGCATCTCTGGTGGGATTGGGGTAGCTGGAAATAATTGTGAAAAGGACAAACTTATTTATTAGAGCTATTCTGGAAAAATTGAGTTGGCTGGGATGAACCTTCTCACATATTTCTAATTCATTTAATTAGACTCTTTTTCGGTTTATTGTTATTACCTCTCCATCATTTATGAGCCATCTGATGAGATCAATGCTGAGCTGACGAAAGTAGGAGATGGAGAGAGAGCATATTATGGCTTGGTATAATAGGAAAGGGAAAGCTAGTCATGTTATAAAACAAAGACGTGTGTGGTTCCACAATGCCCCTGTCTCCCACGGCACATTACTTGGGAGCGCTTCCACACATGTCATGATGCACTAACATTCTACAATAAATACGGAGAGTCTCTCATCTCTCTCCTCCAGTATAATACCTCAAATTTATGTACTCGGAGCAGCGGAGGATGAAAGTAGACGCGTTTATAGCAATGAAATGAATGATTCAATTTCGTTTATTCTCTATTTTAGATCATCTGGAGAGAGAGGTGAAGTTGGGTTTGTTGTGGATGAGAAAGCATCAAACTGAGTAACATAATATTCATGAAGGCCTTTGTCCTTCCCTCATTCGATATCAGTAAAACCCTTTTATTTCTCCTTACCTACTAATTTCGACCAGTGTGCTGGTGGCCTCCATTCCGGGTAGTGTTTGGGAAACCTCTCGCGAGACCAGAAAGTGTGCACAATCACACGGTATACGGTAAGACGATCTGCTTGGCAGGAAATACTGTTGATAGTGGAATGAGCAGGCTTCACTAAACCCACAATCAGCAGAACGATGAGGCTCAATAGCCCACTGGTAGTAAAATTTGACCACATGATCAAAAATAACTTGGGTTGCTTATCTGTTCACACTATTTCTGCTCTAGGGTAATTCCAACTATTTCTTATAGGGCACCATGAGCATTTCAACCTATTGTAGTTTTAGTTGACTTGATCTTACAGAATACAAAAAAAAGTTCGTTTTTTTCTACTTTTTTATATCTCTTTGCCTCAGAGCATTTTCAAGACAGACAGAGAAGAGCAGGGAGCATGTAGTAGTAGCAACTTGCTGTGTAATGAGTCCCAGGGCTCCCGAACCTACGAAGTAATAATCGGCAACTACGATGACTTTCCTTTTTTACCTTTTTATTTCTCCCAATGTTTTTTTCTCGACTATATTTTTACTAGTTTACATCAAGATTATATTGGATGTTGGTGTCCCGAGAGAACGCACTATTTGCAACGAAAGATTTTAAAATGAAGGAGTAAAGTTTAGTGAGAGAAGAAACGTTTTACTTTTTAAAGCGATATATTCAGGTAGACTCATGTTATCTTTGATACTCAACTGGAAAGACGATAAAAAATCAAATTACATTTCCGAGTATCGATGTGCATATTAAATGCCCCAGAAGCGCCACAAAATAAAAGTCGTCTCAATGATAGAAATGAACGGACACCACTGCGGTGTGATGTGAGTCTAGCTGAAAAATACTTTTTGCTCGTTTCACTTAAATGTACCACACTGCACTACACTAACCTCTCTAGTTACTAGACTGCATGTCTCCGCTTGTCTGACTGATGATGCGAGCGCAAACAGCTCATCGCCACTAAAAAAGTCAAGTCGAGCTAATCCACCTTTACCTATATAAATGCAGTCAAGTGGATTGTGAATAATATGAAGATGCAAAAAGACGACACAGAGACAGAGATAGATAGGACAGAAGTGCTCTCCATGGCCAAGACACTGGGTTGGCCAATTCCTTTTCTAACAACTCGAGGCACCCTAAACATGAACAAGCCGAAGAAACTCATTCATTTACACCCATCATCTTATCTGGCATGATCCCAAGACCAAACAGGACAGCTTCACCATGCAACGTCTTTTTTGGCCTATCATATGTACTTACTTATACAGATATATATCCTCATCTCATACCATTTGTTGTTTTTTTTCATTCTACTCCGATAATTCCTAACATTGATATGTTTCAATTATTCCCCTTAGAAAATACATTTTAAACAAGTGCCATCGCCTCGAGCACTCCTCTCATTATGCTCTCAGCTCAACAATATATCGTCTCTGTCTGTCACGTCAGCTCAGACCACGACAATGAGTCTGATGAGTAGCTAAACACCGGGTGCATCGTCAGATCAGTCGTCATCATCAATTGTCTTTCTCACTCCTCTCACATATCTTGATCACGAATTGGTGCAATCAAATATACATACGTGCTTGGTCATTGTCTCCAATAATGTCATGCCAACTGACCAAGCCGAGAGCTAGTCGTTAATCTGATCACTCAGGTTTATCCATATGTATGCACTACTACCGAGTTTCTTTGCACTTGAGCCAACCTTTACCGTGACACTTGTAATAACTCCTATCTGCCGGCACGGATTTACGATCCTATCTTCCAAAGATGAGAATTTACTGCTTACAAGAGCAACTTTACTATTCGAGTTGCATCATATTCGTCAGTTTGGAAACCAGTTGACAAATAGTAAAAACATGAAAGCCTGCTGAATCTACAAACTAAAAATGAATCAGTCATCAGTTACTGTCCAACGTCCAGACTATAAAACTTGACTGCTTCAGTTTTAAACTTGAAGTTTTTGCGTCGAACATCAATAGTCCAACACATATATAGTAAAAATCCCTTTTCGACCAAGGATAAATCTCGCACGAGAACGATGCACAATAATATGAGTGGGGGCTGCTCATGGGATCATAACGAGGAGAAAAAACTAAACCTGTCTCAACATTTGTCTTTCCCATTCAAAAGTGACATTGTGCTTTCGTTTTGGAGGCATTTAAATGAAGTGCCAATGAAACTTGTGTAAATCGCAGGTGGGATAAAAATGAGTTTTAATATTTTTGGCGTGATGTATGACATGATTTTTGACTAACCTTCAACTGAATCAAGGAGTTGTCGAAACTGTTCTTTGTACTTTTTACTTTCCAAAAAAAAAAAACAAATGCTGTTCTCTTCTAGCACACCACCTTTTATAAAAAATTCGGTTGAGCTCATCGACTTGACTTTTACTGTTGGCTTGCTCCTATACATCTCTCAAAAGAATACAAAAGTTGATAGATTGTAGGATTACTGGCTGTCGACATTAACCATATCATCATCATCTAAAGAATATAGAGGAGTCCCACTTTGCTTTTGTTATGACAATCGAAATATTTGATTAGAGTTTTTATTTACCTGGGGTGTTCTTTTATTTTACTGATGAAACATTGCCAATCTACTTATGTAGTGAGCACACTAATGAACTTGAAAAAAAATAACTTGTGATTTCATAAAATAGGATAATAAAAAGGTTTTTATAGGTGGTTTCATATTACATTGAGTATCACAATGCATTTATTTCAGCCCATTGCATCCCCATCAAATCGGATGAAGATGAAAGTATTCGGGGGCGACTGCCAACCAAAAAGGCAGATAGGTGTAATAAAGCAAGCACGTACTATTTCATATTGGATTGCTGTGTGCTCTTCGCTGATTCTGTTTGTTCCTTTGTACTTCATTTTGTCCAAATATGGAATTTTTTGTCGATTTGCTCTCATATGGAATTTTATTAGTTAAACTGGATGCAAAGGGTGTAAAATGAGTCTTGTATGGAGTCAAAAAAAACGTGTGTGGGTTCATTCACTCAATTGCATTTGAGTAATAACCAACAATACTTTGCTTTTTTCAACCTCAGATTTTGCTCCTATTGTCTTTTATGGAGTATAAGAATGAGATCATCTTTCCCTGTTCTGAATAGATCTGCTCAAGATTTAACGAGCGGTNACAATACTTTGCTTTTTTCAACCTCAGATTTTGCTCCTATTGTCTTTTATGGAGTATAAGAATGAGATCATCTTTCCCTGTTCTGAATAGATCTGCTCAAGATTTAACGAGCGGTTATTAAGAAAATGAAACATTTTCTTGTAATGTTTTACATTTCAAGTGGTAGGTTATAGGTTACAGAGTCATACAATGGATGAATAGAAAATGATGATCCTATGGTGATAGTTGACTGTGACTTGACTTGATGAATAAATGATTTTGGTATAGAATTGAAAGGAATCATGTCTAAAATTGCGAATTTAATGAACAAAAACACAAAATATATTAGCTTAAAACGTTCTAATACGAATCGTTTTCATTTCTTTTATTCAGAAAAGCAATTTATGAATGCATAGCAATAGTTAAATCAAACATTTAACTTGTGGGATGTGCAAAGGCCTACAAGCAACAAACCCAATGTACTGGCGAACGCCTTCAGCTTTATAAAATCGGTTTCGAATGTGTAACTATGTGTGTGTACCAAAGAATTGTACAACATTTAAACATTGAATATACCAGCATTTGATTTACACTTGCTAAATGAACAAATATATGGATATTATAAGTTTTATGAAAAGTACCATAGAATAGCACGGGTTATATACCTATAAAAAAGTTAGCACTATCAGCACATTTAATGGTAAAACTTTGTTAAAGTATAATATAAGTATAACACCATAATTATTGAATCAAACCAACCGTAAACCAGCGTGTGAAGGTAAACTCAACTTCAACTGTAATTTATCATTATCATAATGGCTAATTAATCCGCTTCAGAGCGAGTGAAAACACGTGCTGGTTTCTCTCTGGGGGGAAAAGAGATACACAAAAAAATAAAGTCCCTATAGCCACCTTGTACTTTGCCTTTCCGAGCTCACTGAGCATACATAGGCATGATGTGTTGTTTCTTGTTTCTTATCTGATTAATTGAAAAGTTGTAGAAAACACACGTTTTGCAGTTATCTTGGATCAAATCTCTTGCCTTGTCAGACTTCGCATAGTTAGAGTGTTCATTCATTCATGAAGTTGTGGATAAAACCACAAGCAAGAAGAACAAAACTAGCATATCACATAATATAGTTTTTGTGTGTGTGCGTTTTGCTCTCTTTAGTTTTCGTAACCGGGTCGTAATTTCATTATTTATCGTCGGTGTCACAGACAAAGTTAGAGTATTACAAGGGTCGCAATAAAATGACAAGTTGTACGAATTTTTTTGAGACGATAACGGGAAGCGCCTTTTTGCAATTTTTCGACATCATTCATTCTACAAGCACGTTGGCGGCAACTTGAACACTACGAACTTGAATGGGTTTCTAAAGGTGTGTGTAATTAAGATAAGCATTTAGGTGCATACTAAAATGCGTGGCTTTTAATGTTCTGGTGAAATGAAAAATGAATGTGTAACAAAATACGTACAATCAATAAACAATAAACACACTTATTGTGCATTGTATATAGCTCAGAGTCATTGAATTTTTAGTGGGACGCCAGTACCCTCTGTGACTTGATTAATTGGAAAATGAACTGTAAATTACAATTAGAAGGTAGTCTGGAGTCATTAAAATGGAGTACATTTTGTTGTTTTTTGTTTGAAGATATATTTATCAATCACTCAAAAGTAATCTAGAGTGTAAGAAGCAAACATTTAAGCAGTTTTATTGAGATCACTAACTTTAGTAGGTAGGTTGGGTTAAAAAAATAACAGTAATTTAAACTCACTATTACACGCATGAAAAACCAAATACATAGGATTTTTATAATTGTATTTTTGTTTTGGAAGAAGAGAAAGGCCCCCTCATCTATTACATGACAGATCAACGAATGAGGAGGAGAGAACTTGATCTTATCCAAATCGTAATATTGCTCATATTATTGAAGCAATAAAATTTTGATCTGTTGACCCGCCTACGACCAAGATTTTTATCCTATCGGTTACACCTCTTAACTTAGCACTCATAATAATCTAGGAAAGTGAATCATATTTTTTTGCTTGACATTTTTGCGGATATGAAACTCAAGCTCATGTTCTTTTTTATGCAGACATTGATCTGGTCATGTTGTGAATGGAAAGGTTAACTTCATTAAACACACATTCTCAAAAGCGTGTAGCCATTTAGTTTCTATTGCCTTCAAGCCCTGTACTACATCAATACAATGGTAATATATGTGTTAAACATTTACACAAAATTAGACAAGGTGCCTTTAGCCATACCCTTGGATAAATTAGAGTAGTTTGCTTTCATAGGAAAGATCATGAGCTACAAAAATATATTAGATGGCTCAAGTCTAATGCTTTTAAAATGAGTTCATAAGGGTAGTTACTTTGGGCTCATTTCTTTTCATTAATTATCATGGTCCATGTTTGGAAATTCTGTTGAGTAAATGAAATTGTGGATTTATCAAATTCATTTTCAAATAAAAGTTGAAGATAAGATAACACACAATAACTTTTACACAAAGGGATTGTGTATTAAAGTGCCTCATTATACCCCATACTTGTGAGATACTAAAGAATACAAAGAACTATAAATGATGACAATAGACTCTTACTTTAACATGCCAAGAATAACTGAGCAAATTGAACTGTGAGCTTGTAGCTTCACAAGCTTGACAAGGGACAGATTTGTCAGAATTCAAGAAGACATGAACATATATTGCAACTAAATTAGCAGGTGTGTGTACTTTTGCATTATTTGGTTGATGTACACCTATTTTTTTGTAACAATTTGGTATTGTGATAAGTTAAATAGTTGATGGTTTTTTTCTTTACTGTGAGTGTATGAACCCTTTTTTTAAAATGATCTCGTTACATTATAATAATGGGAGCATCAATAAAACTATTACACACCTCAAATGCAAAATGACAAAAAGACAGATATAAGGGCTGAATGAAGTATTTCTTCTGATAGCTTTCTCAATCGTAATGAACAGATTATGTGACTTCTGCATAAACACTCATTAAAATCGTAACCTTGCATTATGACTAATTTTACCATCCACATCATGAAATTGAAGGACTTATGCCACAGAAAATGTAATAGTTTGTGCACTGAGTTGATTTTGCAAACCCTTTTGAATGCGTGGATTGTGTTGTTCATATGCATTACAACTTTACAAACTTCAACCCTGTGTGTAGAGCTGCACCCCGCATTTGATGATGTGTGTGAATCCTTTTCCGAACTATCTTGGATACAAGGCAAAGTAATACATTTTATTACATGCAAAAGGATAAAAATCAAGTTTATTGTTTGAGGTAGACGACAAGACCATGATGGCCTAAAGTTGATGGTAACTTCCATAATTGGAATGACGACCATATTATTATAATCTTTTTGTAGGTACACATACTGAGCGATGCATCACCGACCAAATTTCCATTCCATGAATGCAACCCGTACGCATTTATATGTACCTCCTTACTTTTAAAATGCATTCATTGACGTAAATATTATAGGGGAGAATATATTTACAGAGATTTAGTGTTGTTTCAGCAGATCTCTACTTTGGTATTTCTTCAAATGGGCCTTTATATTAGTATTAATGAAGACTAGACAAACAGTTTACTACCAGCTAAACTAAGGAGCGAGTTTATTATCATCAACCCTTAAGTGGTAAAGTATTTTCAGAGGTATACTTAGAGTATGCTTTCATTTTCATCCTTATTTACTTTTTTCTCACGCATTTGAAAAATTCTTTCAACCTTGCTGAATCAATCAACTTTCAATATCATTCCTTCCTTTTATTACTTTTATATAATCATTGTCATTATCAAATATTCGTCATTATTACACATGTATGTGGCAAGTCGTGATAACTGAAAAATGTAAACCCACAGGATTTATTTAGACCCCGTCGTTACAAATCCCAACATGTGCATTCATCCAATGTCACTAGTGCCATTATTAAAATCTTATGAAAATATGGTGCCTTGTCACACAATTGACATTCTTGTCAACATCTCCATCATGTGAACAAGCACACAAAATTCATGTTTACTGCGCAATACAACTTATAACTGTTTGATAGATGTGCTCAGTATTCACCAAGGTAGTTGTCGGCTTAATTTGGGTAAGCAAACTCCTTCATGGTTTTCACTTAAACGTTTCATGAATGAAGTCCAGTGTTCGAAACGACTATATAATTCCTCGGCATGAAATCAGTAGAATCACACAGCGCACAAAGATTTATAGGTAGGAGTGTTGGTAAGTACATAACCAACCCCATATTATTTTGGCAATTGAATGCATAATGAAAGTGCAAATAATTAGCATTTGCGTTTCGCTGTATATATATATATAAAATTGTATTTACTTAATGCATTTTTTCGCTTTCCTCTTCAAAATTCAAAGCTTGCCCTTACGGATTGCCGTTTGAGGAGTCCTCATAAATGATGAGCAACCTCCAAAATAGCTCGACTTGCAGCATACAAATTAGTTAATGCAGTTTAAATTCTTGCTTGGCTTCTAGTGTGTCTGGAATCAGAGTTCACTAGCTGGCCCATTCATTATAGCTGCAATATACTGCAATGCAATGACAGAGAATCCACTTGTTTGTAGTTTCTGCTGGTTGGAAGAAAGGCTAGAGAGAGAGATTGCTAGTAGCTAGGCTAGAAAGATCTCCAAATCAAGTTTCTTTGTATGGAGATATAGGGTAGTTCTAATTTAATTTGAAGCAGAAATCACATTAATCTTTTTTCTCTACTTGTCTCTGATTAATTAATTACGCCTGTTTACAATCCTGAAATTCTTTTTCTTTGTAAACTAAATCGGTTGCGTGTTGCACAAACGAGTGAGCAAACAAGTTAACGGGAGTGTAATGCAAGACACACGAAAAGCTAAAGACGTAGTCCCGAGGGAGAACAGTGACGCAAAGAACATATTATACACGTACAAAGTTGGTGCTACTACTTACAACACATATTGCCAATGCTGTACATTATAATATGCTTTACTTAGTTTGGAAGCAGGGGAAAACAACTTTTAGCCTGCATTTTCGAGTTCATTCATTGTGCATCCCACCATGAAAATCCTGACAAAAAGTGCATCTTGTTTTACACAACGAGAGAAAAATGGAAGAAAGTACTTTATTCTTGGCCCAGTTAAGTTACATAAAACCGAGGCATGAATTTTAAACGCTTTCGAGTAAATACTTGTACAAAGCAGATGTTCAAATATTTTGAGAGTATTGTCCTAAGTCGGATGTCTGAAAATGCATGTAGGTATCCAAAACTCATCTACTCACACCACACATCACACCCATTTATCTGAATTTTTAGGTAAAACTTTGTGTTGATAAAACTATGCTTGGAAAAAAAATCAAGAAAATATGCATATTGGCCCCGTGTGGCGTTACCTAGAATCTTTGAATCTTTCGTATCTGTGTCAAACACGGAAAATGGTAGCTTGCTATATAAAACCATGCTATGAACATCCTTGATGTACACCATACGATAGCTTTTTTTCTCCAAAAAATCAGACACATTTCATTTGTTATATCTGTCGTTTCACGTTTCACAAAATTCCAACAGAAAACTTTTTTGTGCCACAAGCTACAAGTGTCGTTTCTATTCCACCCTTTTCTATGTAGTATGTATATAGTGTACATATTTTTTATAAGGGTAAAGGGTTCTCATGAAGTTGTCAAATTTTCATACTGCTGTTTTATAAGTGAACCGCTGTTTTGATAATTGTATACGCTCCTTTAAAACTAAAAATTCGTTTTGCCGATTACATCACCCATTTATTTTCCCAATTAAATCGTCAAGTTTTGTTGATAGGTACTTAATTAAGAATGACTCAATTAACGAATTATAAAGCTGATGAGCTAATTGCAAATAAGGTAGCAATAGTAGCTTTAAGCGTTAAAAACCAAATAAAAGATTGGTACAGGTTTGAATCATGCAAATATAAGCCCTGAAACCAGTTAATTTATCACAGGTACATCAGAAACCACATGTGGTTAATTAAAACTTGCAATTGGAATTTCGGTTAGTCACTTTGGCTAGACTGTATTTATGTTATCTTTCACCATGGCTGTGCAATCTTAAAAAATCCTATGGCTTTAGAAGACAATGGGTTGAGTGAGATTTTAACATTGGATTTGAAGGTATGTATGTTGTTGGACAGTGGACTAAATCAGAATGCATATCCTGAAGTTCAAATTTTAGATAGTGGGTTATATAACCCAGAATTCAATTAAATATGCTTTCCTTAACTTCGTATCGGAACACGTTTAGCCCAATGTTAAACAAATCATATTTTTGTTTAACATATAATCGAGTGTTTTTCACGATAATCTGACTTTTTCTCTCCACTATACGTGCAAGAGGCTACAACCCGTTGTCATTTGTTAGTCTACAAACTTTTGGAAAATGCTGTTTTAATACTTATAATACATATTCCAATTTATGCTATTAGCCAGAATCAGATTTGAATATTTCAACTGCGTTTTTACATTTTTTACGAAAGAATTTTACAAAACTTTTCGTTTTTTTATTGTGTTGGTGACATCAATAATGTTAGAATAACATTAACATACAATACTTTACATTTCCCAAAGAAAATGTATTCATATTTTTAATTTTTAATCAACCAACATTTTATAAATACTACTAAACTAACAAAAACAGCAAATTCCTTAGTACAAACAAGTCAACAACATCTAAAATAGAAACAAAAGGAACTTATTCTTTATGCTGAAAACGTCATAT